>JAJEJO010036958.1:187-13134 GCA_020662805.1 Glaucomys volans
ACTTGACACGTCCTACATTCCACCTATACACTTCATAAAGCCCTCCTCCACACATCCTAGAGCCCTCCTTCACACATCCTCCACTATCCTACAAAATCCTACACCCCTCCAACACACTTTCAAAAGCACTCCTACACACGTCCTACAGCCCTCATGCACACTTACTACATCCAGCCTGCACAATTCACACATACCTCCTGCTCACATCTTTGAGTCCTCCTTCACAAGACCTAGAGCCCTCTTTCACACGTCCTACAACCCTCCTGCACACGTCCTAGAGTCCTAATTCACACGTCCTTCAGCCCTCCTTCAAAAGTCCTTAAGCCCTCCTAACCATATCCCAGAATCCTCCTACACACGACCTAGAGCCCTACCACAAATGTCCTAGAGCCCTCCTTCACAAGTCCTCCAGCACTCCTGCACACGTCCTAGATCCTCCTACACACAACAAAGAGCACTCCTAAACAGATGCTGGAGTCCTCCTGCACATGTCATAAAGCCCACGTTCACACATCTAGAGCCCTCTTTCACGCGCCCTACATCCCTCCTTCACAAGTGCTAGATCCTTAATTCACAAGTCCTGAAGCCCTCTTATGCATGTCCTAGACCCTCCTACACACGTCCTAGAGCTCTCCTACACACGTCCTGCGGCACTCCTAAACACGTCTTACATCCCTTCTGCACATGTCCTAGGGCCTTAATTCACAAGTCCTGCAGCCCTCTAAAGCACGTCCTAGAACGCTCCTACACACATACTAGAGCCCTCCTACACACATCCTGGAGCACGACTACACACGTCCTAGAGCTCTCCTGCACACGTCCTACTACCCTCCTGCACATGTCCTACAGACCTCTTGCACACACCCTACAGCCCGCCCCACATCCCTGAGCCCTCCTACACACATCCTGGAGCCCTCCAACACACGTCTTAGTGCCCTCCTGTACATGTCCTACAACCCTCCTGCAAAGGTGCTAGAGACCTCTGCACACATCAGAGAGCCCTCCTAAACACGTCCTAGAGACATCCTTAAAATGTCTGACAGCCCTTCTGCAATCATCCTAGATCCCTTCTACACACATCCTAGCCCTTCCGACACAGATCCTCGATCCCTCCCGCACGTGTCATAAAGCCCTCATACACACGTGCTGGAGGCCTCCTTCCCACGTCCTACAGCCCTCCTGCACATGAATTAGTGCCCTCCTGCACATGTCATGGAGCACTCCTACACATATCCTAGAACTCTCCTTCACACGTCCTACAGCCCTCCAGCACACATCCTAAATCCTCCTTCACACAACCAAGAGCCCTCCTACACATGTACTAGAGTGTTTCTGCATATGCCATAAACCTCTCATACACTCGTGCTATAGCCCTCCTTCACCCATCCTACATCCCTCGGGCACACATCCTAGAGCCTTAATTAACAAGTCCTGCCACACTCTTACGCATGTCCTAGGACCCTCCTAAACACATCCTAGAGACCTCCTACACATGTCATGGAGCACTCCTACACATATCCTACAGCTCTCCTGCACACATCCTACACCCCTCTGCACACGACTTACAGACCTCCTGAACACGTCACACAGCCCTCCTCCACATGTCCCTGAGGCCTCCCCCACAGTCCTAGAGCCCTCCTGCAAATATCTTAAACCCCTCTTGCACACATCTTAAAGCCCTCTTGCACATGACCTAGAGCCCTACTTGACACTTGCTACATTCCTCCTATACACGTCATAAAGCCCTCATACACACGTCTTACAGCCCTCAGAAAAACATCCTACAGTCCTCCTACACATGTACCAGAGCCCTCCTACATATGTCCTAGAGCCCTCCTACACATGTCCTAGAGCCCTCGTACACATGTCCTAGGGCCCTCCAATCCACTTCCTAGAGCCCTCCTGCACACGTTTTACAGCCATCCAGCAAACGTCCTAGATACCTCCTGTACACGTCACAGAGCCCTCCTCCACACGTCCTAGAGCCCTCCTTCACACATCCACCACCCTCCTGCAAAGGTCCTACAACCCTTCTACACACGTCCTAAAGCCCTCCTAAACTCGTCCTACAGCCCACATGGACACGTCCTACATCCGGCCTGCACAATTCACACATACCTCCGGCTCACATCTTTGAGTCCTCCTTCACAAGACCTAGAGCACTTTTTCACATGCCCTACTACCCTCCTGCACACGTCCTAGAGTCCTACTTCACACGTCCTTCAGCCCTCCTTCACAAGTCCTACAGCCATCCTGCACATGTCCTAGATCCTCCTACACAAAATAAAGAGCACTCCTACACAGATCCTAGAGTCCTCCTGCACATGTCATAAAGCCCACATACACACATCTAGAGCCCTCTTTCACGCGTCCTACATCCCTCCTGCACAAGTTCTAGATCCTTAATTCACAAGTCCTGCAGCCCTCCTATGCATGTCCTAGACCCTCCTACACACGTCCTAGAGCTCTCCTACATACGTCCTGTAGCACTCCTACACACGTCCTAGACCCCTCCTGCACACGTCTTAGAACCCTCCTGCACACGTCCTACAGACCTCCTGCACATGTCCCAGAGCCCTCCTCAACACATCTTTGAGCTCTCATTCACATTGTAGATCCGTCCTACACACGTTTAAGCACCCTACTACACTCATCTTAGATCCCTCTTATACACATACTAGAGCATTCCTACACACGTGCTACAGACCGCCTATACACCTCTTTCAGCCCTCCTGCACATGTCGAGAGCCATCGTGCACACATCAAAGAGCCCTTCTGCAAACGACCTGGAACCCTCCTACACACGTCCTAGAGACCTCCTGCACATGACATAAAGCTGTCCTGCACACATCCTAGAGTTCTCCTGAACACGACCTACAGTCCTCTAGCACACGTCCTTGAGCCCTCCTTCACAAATCCTACAGCCCTGGTACACATGTAATTGAGCCCTCCTACACACTTTCTAGATCCCTCCTAAACACGTATTAGAGCCCTCCCACACATCCTAGTGATCTCCTGCACAGGTCCTGCAGCTCTCCTTCACACGTCTTACATCCTTTCTGCACATGTCCTAGAGCCTTAATTCACAAGTCCTGCAGCCCTCTAACGCACGTCCTAGAAACCTCCTACACAAATACTAGAGGCCTCCTACACACATCCTGGAGCATGACTACACACAACCTAGAGCTCTCCTGCACACGTCTTACAACCCTCCTGCGCATGTCCTACAGACCTCCTGCCCACACCCTACCGCTCTCCCCACATCCCTGAGCCCTCCTACACACATCCTGGAGCCCTCCTACACACGTCCTAGTGCCCTCCTGTACATGTCCTACAGCCCTTTCCAAAGGTGCTAGAGACCTCTGCACACATCATAGAGCCCTCCTAAACACGTCCTAGAGACATCCATAACATGTCTGACAGCCCTTCTGCAATCATCCTAGATCCCTTCTACACACATCCTAGAGCCCTCCTACACAGATCCTAGATCCCTCCCGCACGTGTCATAAAGCCCTCGTACACACATGCTAGAGGCCTTTTTCCCATGTCCTACAGCACTCCTGCACACGAATTAGATCCCACCTGCACATGTCCTGGAGCACACCTACACACATCCTAGAGCTCTCCTTCACACGTCCTACAGCCCTCCAGCAGAAATCCAAAATCCGCCTTCACACAACCCAGAGCCCTCCTACACATGTCCTACAGTGCTTCTGCACATGTCATAAACCTCTCATACACTCATACTAGAGCCCTCCTTCACCCATCCTATATCCCTCTGGCACACATCCTAGAGTCTTAATAAACAAGTCCTGCCGCCCTCCTACACACGTCCTAGAACCCTCCTAAACACATCCTAGAGACCTCCTACACAAGTCCTGGAGCACTCCTACATATATCCTACAGCTCTCCTGCACACATCCTACACCCCCCTGCACACGTCTTACAGACCTCCTGAACACGTCCCACAGCACTCCTCCACATGTCCCTGAGGCCTCCTACGCAGGTCCTGGAGCCCTCTTGCACACATCTTAAAGCCCTCTTGCACACGTCTTAAAGCCCTCTTGCACATGACGTAGAGCCCTACTTGACACGTGCTACATTCCTCCTATACACGTCATAAAGCCCTCCTACACACGTCGTACAGCCCTGCGAAAAACATCCTAGAGCCCTCCTACACATCCTACAGACCTCCTCCACATGTTCCAGAGCCCTCCTACACATGTCCCATAGCCCTCGTACACATGCCCTAGAGCCCTCCTACACATGTCCTAGAGCCCTCCAACCCACTTCCTAGAGCCCTCCTGCACACGTTTTACAACCATCCTGCAAACGTCCTAGATCCCTCCTGCACACGTCACAGAGCCCTCCTCCACACGTCCTAGAGCCCTCCTTCACACATCCTCCACCCTCCTGAAAACGTGAGACAACCCTCCTACACACGTCCTAAAGCACTCCTACACACGTCCTACAGCCCTCATGCCCACGTCCTTCATCTGGCCTGCACAATTCACACACACCTCCTGCTCACATCTTTGAGTCCTCCTTCAAAAGTCCTAGAGCCCTCTTTAACACGTCTGACAACCCTCCTGCACACGTCCTAGAGTCCTACTTCACACGTCCTTCAGCTCTCCATCAAAAGTCCTACAGCCCTCCTACACACGTCCTAGAGCCCTCCTACACATGTCCTACACCCCTCCATTACACGTCCTACAACCTCCTGCACACGTCCTAGATCCTCCGACACACAACAGAGAGCCCTCCTACACAGGCCCTAGAGTCCTCCTGCACATGTCATAAAGCCATCCTACATAAATGCTAGAATCCTCCTTCACCAGTCGTACATCCCTCCTGCACACATTCTAGAGCCATAATTCACACGTCCTGGAGCCCTCCTACACATTTCTTAGGTCCCTCCTAATCACGTACTAGAGCTGTCCTACATACATCCTAGAGCTTTCCTACTCACGTCATAGAGCCCTCATGCACACTTCCAACAGCCCTCCTGCGCTCATCATAGAGCCCTCCTGCACAACCCTTGAGCCCTCCTTCACACATCCTACAGCCCTCCTGTACAATTCACACACACCTCTTGCACACATCTTTGAGCCCTCATTTACGCTACCTACAGCCCTCCTACACATGTCCCAGAGCCCTCCAACACACTTCCTAGAGCCCTCATGTACACGTTTTACAGCCATCGTGAAAACATCCTAGATCCCTCCTGCACATGTCACAGAGCCCTCCTCCACACGTCCTAGAGCCCTCCTTCACACATCCTCCACTCTCCTGCAAAGGGCTTACAACCCTCCTACACGTCCTAAAGAACTCCTACACACGTGCTACAGCCCTCATGCACACGACCTATATCCCGCCTGCTCAAAACACTCATACCTCCTTCTCACATCTTTGAGCCCTCCTTCACAAGACCTAGAGCCCCTTTTCAAATGTCCTACAACACTTCTGCACACGTACTAGAGTCCTAATTCACACGTCATTCAGCCCTCCTTCAAAAGTCCTACAGCCCTCCTACACATGTCCATGAGTCCTCCTACACACATGCTAGAGCACTCCTACATATGTCATAGAGCCCTCCTTCACACGTCCTACAGCCGCCTGCACACGACCTAGATCCTCCTGCACACAACCAAGAGCTCTCCTACACAGGCCTTAGAGTCCCCCTTCACATGTCATAAAGCCCTTGTCCACACATGCTAGAGTCCTCTTTCACCCGTCCTACATCCCTCCTGCACATGTCTAGATCCTTAATTCACAAGTCCTGCAGCCCTCTTACGCATGACGTAGAACCTCCTACACACGTCCTACACCCCTCCTGCACATGTCCTACAGCCCTCCTGCACACATCCTACAGACCTCCTGCACACGTCCTACAGCCCTCCTATACACGTGCCTGAGCCCTCCTACACATGTCCTAGAGCCCTCCAACACACTTCCTACAGCCCTCCTTCACATGTCATACAGTCTTTCTGCACACATCCTACAACAGTCTTGCGCATGTACTAGAGCCCTCCGGCACAAGTCCTACAGCCCTACTTCACACGTCTTATAGACCTCCTGCACAGGTTCCAGAGCCCTCCTCAACACATCTTAGAGCTCTCATTCACATGTCATACAGCCCTAATACATATGTTTAAGAGCCCTCCTACACACTTCTTAAATCCTTTCTAAATACATATTAGAGCACTCCTACACACGTGCTACAGAACTCGTACACACCTCTCTCAGCCCTCCTGCACATGTCACCGAGCCCTATTGCACACGTCATAGAGCCCTTCTGCAAACAATCTAGGGACCTCCTACACACGTCCTAGAGCCCTCCTGCATATGACTTAAAGCTCTCCTGCACACATCCTAGAGTTCTCCTGCACAGGACCTACAGTCCTCCTGCACACGTCCTTGAGCCTTCCTTCATAAATTCTACAGCCCTGGTAAACGTGGAGTTGAGCCATCCTACACACTTCTTAGATCCTTCCTAAACACGTATTAGAGCCCTCTACACACATCCTAGAGCACTCCTGCACACATCCTACAGTTCTCCTTCACACATCCTACATCCCTTCTGCACATGTCCTAGAGCCTTAACAAGTCCTGCAGCCCTGCTACATACATCCAAGAACCCTCCTACACACGTCCTAGAGCCATCGTGCACACATCCTAGAGCCGTCATTCACAAGTTATACAGCCCGCCTACACACATCCTAGAGCCCTCCTGCACATATCCTACAACCCTCCTGCAAAGGTACTAGAGCCCTCCTGCACATATCAGAGAGCCCTCCTTCACACGTCCTACAGCCATCATGCAAAAGACCTAGAGTCCTCCCACATACGTCGTAGAGTCCTCCTACACACGTCCTAGTGCCCTCCTGCACATGTCCGAAACCCTCCTGCAAAAGTACTAGAGACTTCCTGCACACATCAGAGAGCCCTCCTAATCACGTCCTAGAGCCATCCTTAACATGTCAGACAGATCTCCTGCAAACATCCTAGATCCCTTCTACACACATCCTAGAGCCCTCCTACACAGATCCTAGGTCCGTCCAGCACATGTCATAAAGCCCTCGTACACACATGCTAGAGCCCTCCCTCACACATCCTACAGCCCTCCTGCACACCACTTAGAGCCCTCCTGCACATGTCCTGGATCACTCTTCCACACATCCTAGAGCTCTCCTTCACACGCCCTACAGCCCTCCAGCACACATATTAGATCCTCATACACACAACCAAGAGCCCTCCTACACATGTCCTAGAGTGCTCCTGCACATGCCATAACCCACTCATACATATATGCTAGAGCCATCCTTCACCCATCCTACATCCCTCCTGCACACATCCTAGAGCTTTAATTCACAAGTCCTGCAGACCTCATAAACAATCCTAGAGTATAATTCACAAGTCCTGCAGCCCTCCTACGCACGTTCTAGAACCCTCCTAAACACATCCTAGAGCGTCCTGGAACACTCCTACACATATCCTAGATCTCTCCTGCACACGTCCTACAGCCCTCCTGCACACGTCCTACAGCCTCCCTGCACACATCCTACACAACTTCTGCACACGTCCTACAGCCCTCCTACGCACGTCTCTGCGCCCTCCGACACACGTCCTACAGTTTTTCCTCACACATCCTACAGCACTCTTTCATATGTACTAGCACCCTCCTTCACCCGTCCAATAGCCCTACTTCACACATCCTACAGACCTACAGAACACGTCCTACAGCCCTCCTACACATCTCCTGGAGCACTTCGACACACATTGTAGAGCCCTCCTTCCTACAACCTACAGCCCTCCTGCACACATCCTAGATCCTCCTACACACAACCAAGAGCCCGCCTACACAGGTCCTAGAGTCCTCCTGCACATGTCATTAAGCCCTCCTACACACTTGCTAGAGCCCTCTTTCTGCCGTCCTACATCCCTCCTGCACAAGTCCTCGATCCTTAATTCACAAGTCCTGCAGCCGTACTACGCATGTCCTAGACACTCCTACACACATCCTAGAGCCCTCCTACATACATCCTGGAGCACTCCTACACACGTCCTAGACACCTCCTGCACACGTCCTACCGCCCTCCTGCTTATATCCTACAGCCCTCCTGCTCAAGACCTACTGCCCTCCTATACACATCCCTGAGCCCTTCAACACACATACCTGAGCCCTCCTTCACACGTCCTAGAGCCCTGATTCATACATCCTACAGTCTTTCTGCACACTTCCTACAGAACTCTTGTATATGTACTACAGCCCTCCTGCACACATCCTACAGCCCTATTTCACACATCCTACAGACCTCCTAAACACGTCATAGAGTCTTCCTACCCACATCCTAGAGCCCTCCTACACATGTCCTAGACCCTTATTCACACGTCCTACAGCATCCAGCACACGTCCTAGATCCTCCTACACACAAACAAGAGACCTCTTACACAAGCCCTAGAGTCCTCCTGCACATCTCATAAAGCCCTCGTAAACACATGCTAGAGGCCTCTTTCTCCCGTACTTCATTCCTCCTGCACACGTCCTAGATCCTTAATTCACAACTACTGCAGCCCTCCTATGCATGTCCTAGACCCTCCTACACAATTCCTAGAGCCCTCCTACATACATCCTGGAGCACTCCTACACACATCTTAGAACTCTCCTGCACACGTCCTCGAGCCTTAATTCACAAGTCCTGCAGACCTCCTACACAAACCTAGAGTCTTAATTCACAAGCCCTGCAGCCCTTTTACGCATGTCCTAGAACCCTCCTAAACACATCCTAGAGTCCTCCTACACACGTCCTGGAACATTCCTACACATAACCTAGAGCTCTCCTGCACATGTCCTACAGCCCTCCTGCACAAGTGTTACAACCTTCCCGCACACATCCTTCAGACCTCCTGCACACGTCCTACAGCCCTCATACGCACGTCCCTGAGCCCTCTGACGCACGTCCCAGAGCTCTCCTTCACACTTCCTACAGGTTTTCTGCACACATCCTATAGCACTCTTTGACATGTACTACAACCCTCCTTCACCCGTCCTACAGCGCTTCTTCACACATACTACAGAATTCCTGAACATATCCTACAGCCCTCCTACATATGTCCTGGAGCACATCGACACAGGTCCTAGAGCCCTCCTTCCCACGTCCTACAGCCCTCCTGCACACATCCTAGATCGTCCTAACACAACCAAGAGCCCTCCTATACAGGTCCTAGCGTCCTCCTGCACATGTCATAGAGCCCTCCTCCACACATCCTAGAGCCCTTTGACACACTTCCTAGATCTCTCCTTCACAGGTCCTACCTTTATTCTGCACACATCCTAAAGCACTCTTGCACATGTACTAGAGCCCTCTGGCACACCTCTACAACCCCACTTCACACATCCTGCTGACCTCCTGCACATGTCCCAGAGCCCTCCTCAACACATTGTAGAGCTCTCATTCACATATCCTACAGTCCTCCTACAAACGTTTTAGAGCCCTCCTACAATCTTCTTTGATGCCTCCTAAACACATATTAGAGCACTCCTACACACGTGCTACAGACCGCATACACACCTCTTTCAGCCCTCCTGCACATGTCACAGGGCCCTCATGCACACAGCATGGAGTCCTTCTGCAAAGAACCTAGAGCACACCTACACACATCCTTGAGCCCTCCTTCATAAATCCTACAGCCCTGGTACACATAGAATTGAGCCCTCCTACACACTTCTTAGATCCCTACTAAACACGTATTAGAGCCCTCCCACACACATCCTAGAGCTCTCCTGCACAGGTACTACAGCTCTCCTTCACATGTCCTACATCCCTTCTGCATATGTCCCAGAGGATTAATTCACAACTCCTGCAGCCCTCCTACACATATCCTAGAACCCTCCTACACACGTCCTAGAGCCCTCCTTCCCTCATTGTAGAGCTCTCCTGCACACATCCTAGATCCTCTCACACACATCCAAGAACACTCCTACACACGTCTTAGAACCCTCCTGCACACATCCTACAGTCCACATTCACAAGTCGAACAGCCCTCCTACACACGTCCTAGAGCCCGCCAGCACATGCCCTACAACCCTCCTGCAAGGTACTAGAACCCTCCTGCACACATCAGAGAGACCTCCTTCACACTTCCTAAAGCCATCTTGCACACATCCTAGAGACCTCCTGCACATGACCTACAGACCTCCTTCACAAGACCTACAGCCCTCCTACACACATCCTAGAATCCTTCTACACACGTCGTAGAGACTTCCTGCACATGTCCTACGACCCTCCTGCAAAGGTTCTAGAGTCCTCCTGCACACATCAGAGAGCCCTCCTAAACACGTCCTAGAGCCATCCTTATCATGTCTGACAGACCTTCTGCAAACATCCTAGATCCCTCCTACACATATCCTAGAGTCCTCCTACACAAATCCTAGATCCCTCCAGCACATGTCATAAAGCCCTCATACACACCACTTAGAGCCCTCCTGCACATGTCCTGGATCACTCTTCCACACATCCTAGAGCTCTCCTTCACACGTCCTACAGCCCTCCAGCACACATATTAGATCCTCATACACACAACCAAGAGCCCTCCTACACATGTCCTAGAGTGCTCCTGCACATGCCATAACCCACTCGTACATATGTGCTAGAGCCCTCCTTCACCCATCCTACATCCCTCCTGCACACATCCTAGAGCCTTAATTCACAAGTCCTGCAAAAATCGTACACAATCCTAGAGTTTAATTCACACGTCCTCCACCCTCCTGCACACGTCCTACAGCCTTCCTGCACACATCCTACACACCTTCTGCACACGTCCTACAGCCCTCCTACGCACGTCCCTGAGCCCTCTGACACACTTCCTACAGTTTTTCCTCACACATCCTACAGCACTCTTTCACATGTACTACCGCCATCCTTCACCTGTCCAATAGCCCTACTTCACACATCCTATAGACCTACTGAATACGTCCTACAGCCCTCCAACACATCTCCTGGAGCACTTCGACACATGTCCTACAGCCCTCCTTCCTACAACCTACATCCTCCTACACACAACCAAGAGCCCACCTACACAGGTCCTAGAGTCCTCCTGCAAAGGTCATAAAGCCCTCGTACACACATGCCAAAGCCCTCTTTCTGCCATCCTACATCCATCCTGCACACGTCCTCGATCCTTAATTCAAAAGTCCTGCAGCCCTCCTACGCATGTACTGTTCCCTCCTACACACGTCCTGTTCCCTCCTACATACGTCCTAGACCCCTCCTGCACACGTCTTAGAGCTCTCCAGCATACATCCTACAGAGCTCCTGCACACGTCCCATTGCCCTCCTCAACACATCGTAGAGCTCTCAGTCACATTTCCTACAGCCCTCCTACACACATTTTAGCGACCTACTACACACTTCTTAGAACCCTCTTAAACACTTATTAGAACACTCCTACACACGTGCTACAGACCTCGTACACACCTCTTTCAGCCCTCCTGCACATGTCACAGAGCCCTCTTGCACACGTCATAGAGCCCTTCTGCAAACAACCTAGAGCCCCCCTACACACGTCCTCGAGCCCTCCTGCACATGACTTAAAGCTCTCCTGCACACAAACTAGAGTTCTCCTGCACACGAAGTACAGTCCTCCTGCACATGTCCTTGAGCCCTTCTTCACAAATCCTACAGCCCTGGTACACATGTAATTGAGCCCACCTACACACTTCTTACATCCCTCCTAAACACATATTAGGGCCCTCCTACACACATCGTAGAGATCTCCTGCACACGTCCTACAGCCCTCCTGCACACATCCTACAGACCTCCTGAACACGTCCTAGAGCCCTCCTACACAACTCCTAGATCCCACCTACACATGCACTAGAGCACTCCCACACACCTACTAGAGCCCTCCTTCACCCGTCCTACATCTCTCCTGCACACATCCTAGAGCCTTAATACACAAGTCCTGCAGGCCTCCTACACACATCTTAGAACCCTCCTACATACATCATGGAGCACTCCTAACATGTCCTATAGCCCTCTGCACACGTCTTAAAGCCCTCTTGAACAAGTCTTAAAGCCCTCATGCACACGACCTTGAACCCTTCTTGACACGTCCTACATTCCTCCTATACATGTTATAAATCCCTCCTACACACGTTCTAGAGCCCTCCAAGAACGTCCTAGAGCCCTCCTACACACGTACTATATCCCTCCCACACACGTCCTACAGCCCTCCTACACACGTCCCAGAGCCCTCCAACACACTTCCTAGAACCCTCCTGCACACGTTTTACAGCCATCCTGCAAAGGTCCTATATCCCTCCTGCAAACGTCACAGAGCCTTCCTCCACACGTCCTAGAGCCCTCATTCACACATCCTCCACCCACCTGCAAATGTCCAACAATCCTCCTACACACGTCTTACAGCCCTCCTACACACATCCTACAGCCCTCATGACCATGTCCTACATCCCACCTGCACAATTCACACACACCTCCTGCTCACATCCTTGAGCCCTCCTTCACAAGACCTAGAGCCCTCTTTCACACGTCCTACAACCCTCCTGCACACGTCCTAGAGTCCTAGTTCGCACGTCCTTCAGCCCTCCTTCAAAATCATACAGCCCTCCTACACATGGCCCAGAGCCCTCCTACACACGTCCCCGAGCCCTCCTACACATGTCTTAGAGCCCTCCTTCGCACGTCCTACAGGCTCCTGCACACGTCCTAGATCCTCCCACACACTACCAAGAGCATTCATACACACGCCCTAGAGTACTCCTGCACATGTCTTAAAGCCCTCCTACACACATGCTAGAACCCTCTTACACCTGTCCTATATCCCTCCTGCACACATCCTAGATCCGTAATTCAAAAGTCCTGCAGCCCATCTACGCATGTCCTAGACCCTCCTACACACATCCTAGAGCCCTCCTACATACATCC
>JAJEJO010036995.1:0-94341 GCA_020662805.1 Glaucomys volans
TTTTTTTTTTTGGTACTGGGGATTGAACCACCAATCCCCATTGGTGGAGGGGCACTCCACCAATGAGCCACATTCTCAGCCCTATTTTGTATTTTATTTAGAGACAGGGTCTCACTGAGTTGCTTCGGGCCTCACTAAGTTGCTGAGGCTGGCTTTGAACTCGCAATCCTCCTGTCTCAGCCTCCCAAGTGCTGGGATTACAGGCATGCACCACCATGCCCAGCATCTGGTCATTTTTTATAGGCCAGCTTAGCACAGTGTGGCTGACCTCTAGGTTCTTAAGAACCTGCTTGCCCTCTGTAACAGAACCTTGGGGAAGATCCATTATTCTGTCCTCCAGGGTACAGAAGTGTGCCCCAAGTTACCCCAGCCAGCATGGTATGCACTGGACTCCCCTAAACCAGGTGGCATCTGGGATTAGAATCAGATTTATTTTAGGAGCAAGCCAGGATCTTTAAGACCAATTGACACAAAACTCCATCCACCTCACAAGCAAAAAAAGGAAAGGCCACTAGGCCTTTGTGGAATGCACTGCTGTAATTTTAAAATATGAGTGGATTTTTGTTCATTTGATAACTTCTATTATCTGCTTTCTGAGCAGATTCTCTCCCTTCCCTTAAGCATCATTGCATGGATGCCTTTACTCCCAGTTCATTGTCTTTCCCTGGCTGCAGAGGATACTTCTCCCCAGCCACAAGTCCTTCCACAGACATTTACCACATCCTCACTGTGCCTCAGACACTGGATGCAATGTTTGTTTGTTTGTTTGTTTGTTTGTTTGTTTGTTTTTAATGGCCAGTAGATAACATTTCAGATATCTTTCTAGGTGCTCAGGCAGTTCTAAATGCCTCACATTTATTAACACCGTAGCCCCATGAGGTATGTGGGTACTGTTATAGAACCTTTTCACCCAGGAGAAAATGAGGCACAGAAAGGTTAGGTAACTTGCCCCAGGTCACAGAAGTAGTTAGTGATGGATCCCAGATTAGATCCTAGGTGCATTAGATCCAAAGCCAACACTGCCACTGCCCACCACTATGTTGAATGATCATGAGGAAGACAGTCCCTGTGGCTGAAGAATTTATTATCTAATGAGAGGGACCAGAAAGTCCATCTGATTTTAATACACTATGAAGTGATGCAATGGAAGCACAAGTAAAGGGCTCTGGGAACTCAGAAGAGGGAACCATTGGGTCCACCTCTGGGGTGTGGGTCAGGGAGTAATAGCAATAGCTTACTTTTACTGAAAGTTTATAAGTCTCAACACTGTAATGAGCCTGTTGAAAGCATAGTCCCATGTAGTCACTCAACAGCAGACTCTATAGACAAGAATATGGGGCTTGAAGTCAAGGAGTGTGTGATTTGAGATTAACCCAAATGTTTTGAAGCATGAATAGGATCAGGACTAGATTTCTAGGTTCTGAACTCCAGGGGAAGTTTTGCCAGGTCAAGACCCAGCACCAGCAAAGGCAGGGGAGCTTTTGTGATTTTTAAAATCCATCTTTAAATAAGCCTTTTTAAATTGTTTAAATTGTTTAAAACTTATCTAACCATCTGCTGGTAACTTTTTAGAATGCTTAAAGAAAACTACTTTAAACATGCTTGTTTTGCTAGCCAACAAGAACATCACCATCTCTGTGCATCCCAAACCTTGATTCAGTCTAGGCGGTTGTCCTCCATCTTTAACACGCATCGCCATCTTGGGAAGCTGAACCCTGCGGATCACTAAGCCCAGCCCAGAGATTCTGGTTCTGTGGTTTGGGGGAGGGGCCTGGGAGTCTAAATTTTAGCAAACCCCTTGTTTGACTCTAATGCAAGTCCAAACTTAGAGAATCATCCTCTCAGGGCCCTCTGACCCACTGTTTTCCTTTAGCAGTCAGACTAGCATATTACTAGAGTTAGGTCAGGATTGTTTTGGTAGATAGGCATTTGGTGCCGGAGTCCTTCATGCTATAAGAACTGAGTAGACCTTGGGAATGATAGTAGCCAAATAATATTGTTACAGTGTGTGCTTGTACGAATATGTAACCACATATCCCACCATTATGTACAACTAATAATGCACCAATTAAAAAATGAAATTGAAAAATTTCATGAAAAAAATTGAAAAAAAGGGAATTGAGCAGAACTATTTTCAGCCTTAAAAAGGAAGGAAATTCTGACACATGCCATACACGTATGACCCTTGAGGACATCATGCTAAGTGAAATAAGCCCATCACAAAAGGACAAATGCTATTTGATTCCACTTATGTGAGGTTCCCAGAGCAATCAGATTCATGGACACAGAAAGGAGAATGGTGTTGCCGGGGCTGGGGAGAGGAGAGAATGGGGTGTTATTGTTGAATGGGTTGAGAGTTCCAGGGGAGAAAGATGAAGGAGTGCTGCCAAGAATGGTGGTGAAGATTGCACAGCAGTGTGAGTGTGTTTGATGCCACAGAACTAGATGCTCAAAAGTTATTAAAATGGTAAAGTAACAAGAGTAATTGTAATTGTGTATGTCTGGGGGCCGGGGGGGGGGGGGGTGAGCAGATCAGCCCCTCCTGACTTTGAGAATCCTCTGCTCTCTTTTGAGACATCTGGTGACCTCTCCTTTGATTGTGTTACCTGGTATGTGACAAGCGGTCCTTTTATACCTGCTCAATGGCAAAATAAAACCCAGCTCTGCCTACCTGTACTTCTTAGCTCTCATTGTTGCTTTAAAATAAGAAAATGGGGACATGTGGCCATTGATCCAGAGATAAGTAATGGTTTCTCTTATGATAAACTTGTACCCAGCAGTTCTGTTCCCAATAACTTCTGTTTTCACTGCAGCACTGGAATGGAATCTTTTTTTTTTTTTCCTTAGTGTACTGGGTTCAAACCCAGAGTCTCAGAAATGCTAGACAAGTGTTGTACCAGTGAGCTACATCCCCAGCCTGGAATCCTTTCTTAAAGACATTTAAATTAACTGTTCAGAACTCAAATTTAAGTTAAAGTTTAACACGTATTATGTCACAGCCAAGCACTCAACCAAGGCAGCCTGGGAGGAAGCAGTTTGGAGCTGCAGGGCTGCGTGGCCCCAGCACTGGAGGAGCAGCTGCAATTCAGCTTTTCTGCCTGGGGTGGCAAGTTTGTTTTGGCACTGATAGTAAGAGACATTCAGAAATATTAAAATGTGGGAGAAATGGCTTACCAGTTGTGGTTCTTGGTAGCAAATCAAAAAAGCTGATTCTGGCTAATTTAAACAGAAAAGGAGCTTTTGGAAGATCATGTCATTCACAGAATTAATGGGAAGGTTGGAGAACTAGGTTCAGAAAAAAGCTTAGGAAACCACTACCTTTGGACCCTCAGTTCAGCCACCCCTACTCCCACCCCCACCATCAGTAAATGCTGATTCTCCCTGTGTGTTTGCATCATATCCCTCCATTCTGAGGGATAGAAAGGAATGTCTAATTCTGAGTCACTTGCCTGTGTCTCATCCTGCTGAGGAATGGCGCAAAGGACTGTCTGCCACACCGTCAGCTTCTGTGACCCATGAGGGATACTTCCCCCAAACAGGAAGGTGTTCAGCAAAAAATAACTCACAACCACTCAGTGTGCACCCTAATTACAACAGTTTTTTTGTTTTGTTTTATTTTGTGGTGCTGGGGATTGAACCCAGGGCCTTGTGCATGTGAGACAAGCACTCTACCAACTGAGCTATATCCCCAGCCCTATAACAGTTTCTTAAATCTGTTTCTGAACCTTCAGATAATCTGATTCTGGTCACAGGGAGACCAAGTGAGAGAATGATCTGGTCATCTCTGTTAGAAAAGCAAGCCCCCACGCAGATCCTTCAGTGTGTAGGTCCCAGGCATCTTCGTGGTACCCAGGGACCAGCAAGTCATTCATCTGCTATGGATCTGCCACTGTGATCTGGGGCTCTCTAGTGCACACATAAGTCTCACGTGAGGGTAGCACTATTACCTCCAGAGGCAGTTTGGCCCTGCAGGAACAGATCTGAGTAACATCTCAACTCCTAATCTTTACATACCACTGGGTGACCTGTTCTATAAGTCTTTGATTGTCCTCTGACCTCAACTGGCAGCTGAAGGAGATGAGAATAAACTCTGGCCCATATTCTGAACACTACCTTTGTCTTCCTCCTCCCCAGGGCATCAGAGTATAGTACACAGGAAGACAGAATAGAGAAGTGAAAGTGTGTGCCTGGCAGCTTAAGCGCCATGCCAGGGCAGTGGGTTCCTCTAGGAGGAAGGGAAGAAAGATCATAGGGGTCTTCAGCATTTCTGACTTTTTATTATTATTAAAAACGTATCTGTTGGGCGCGGTGGTGCACGCCTGCAATTCCAGTACTTGGGAGGCTGAGGATCCAGAGTTCAAAGCCAGCCTCAGAAATTTAGCAAGGCCCTAAGCAACTCAGTGAGACCCTGTCTCTAAATAAAATACAAAATAGGGCTGGGGATGTGGCTCAGTGGCCAAGTGTCCCTGAGTTCAATCCCCAGTACCAAAAAAAAAAAAAAAAAAGTATCTGACTCTAGTTTGCTTGTGTAATTGCTCCTCTTGCGCCTGTTCTTCAAATGCATGAAAACTTTAGTTCATGAACCCCTTTATTTTCCCTAATTAGACCATCTCCTCTAGATCCTTCCTCATCTGCCTTAGAGCCCACATGCCCTCCCTGCCCAGTGCCAACCAGTATCCTAAGTTAATATTCAGTGTTTTGGATTTGTGCCATAGTGCATTCTTATCCGTTGCTGAGTATGGCTTTGTATTTCAACATTTTACATGAGTGTTATGCTGTGTTCATCCCTTTGAAAGTGATTTTTTAATTCAACATTGTTTTGTTTGTTTTAGGTGGGATTGGTTTTTTTTATTGTCGTTTTGGACATTTACCTGTCCATTTACCTGAACTGAATCTTGACAAGTGAAGATCCAGTTCATTCTTGCCATCATATGATATATTGTTATCTGAATAAACTAGATTGAAAGTATCTAAAGTAAACAGGGCAGGATGTCAAAATTCATTAAAATTGCATTGTAGGTCCATCAGCTTTAATTATACTATTCTTTAGACTTTGATGTATGTTTGAAAGTTTTCAAAATGAAAAGGAAAGAGGAGGGACCTGTGAAGAGGAATCAGGAAAGGTGACCTCTCAGCCTGAGCTGGGCTAAATTGAGATGCTGGTTCTGCAGCTAATCAGCCTGAGATTAAAATAAACCCTGGGGGACTGGCCTCCTGGTTTGCTCCTTGTGGGAACCTGCCTCCCTGGGGAAATGTCTGACAGTCTTGACCTAAGGCTGCTGAAGAGTGTTTATTTAGCTGCTTGATTTGGAGCATATTGGTAGATGGCCAAAGTGGGCTCAATGGAATTTGTTGTAGGTCTGGCCATTTACAAAAGAAATTGGCAAGAGACCATTTCACAGAATGGCTGGGAGCCATAATTTTTTTAAATATTTACAACACACTTAAGTTATAAATAATCCACATGATAAATATCAGTCACAACTTTGCCCAGGCCAACCTTTGACCTCCTTGACACTGTACAAACTTGGGTTAAGAGAAGGTGATTCCTCCTCTCCCATGCTTGCTGGATTCCCAGGGGGGACTTCCTTTTCCATCTCTGGTGCTTTTAGAAAAGTGAAATAGGCAAAATTAAGAGCTTTTGACCCATGGCCTGTGGTTTTATAGGTCTGTTGGTCAGTTTTGCCATTGATCAAAAGGAGTATTCTAGGTGAAATCAGAGAATCATGAGGACCAAATGAAATTCTTGGCATGCAATGCTTGATTAAAGTGACCAAGAGCCCAGGAGGGCTCCCCAGATCACCAACCCTAACCAGATGCATCCAGCCCAGGAGGGTCTCATTTGAAATGACTTTCAAGTCATGAAGCCTCTGCTGCTTCCAACTTGAAGCAGCTACTTCTCCCTGGTAGCTACTGGAACTCAAAGGGATTCCTGAACTGCACCATAACTTTGTCCCCCAAAGCTGTCAGGGTTACTGACTTGTCCTTCTTTCCACCCAGGCTACGACTTCTGCCAGGTCCTGCAGTGGTTTGCTGAGCGGGTTGATAGGATCATCCTCCTCTTTGACGCTCACAAACTGGACATCTCAGACGAGTTTTCAGAGGCCATCAAGGCCTTCCGGGGCCAGGACGACAAGATCCGTGTGGTGCTTAACAAGGCTGACCAAGTGGACACACAACAGCTGATGCGGGTCTATGGGGCCCTTATGTGGTCCCTGGGCAAGGTCATCAACACACCCGAGGTGCTTCGCGTCTATATTGGCTCCTTCTGGGCACAGCCTCTGCAAAACACGGACAACCGTCGACTCTTTGAGGCTGAGGCGCAGGACCTCTTCAGAGACATCCAGAGCCTTCCCCAGAAGGCAGCAGTGCGCAAACTCAACGACCTCATCAAGCGAGCAAGGCTGGCCAAGGTAAGCCAGGAGGTAGATGCCCAGGTCTGTATCTTGGGCTGGGAATGTGCTGCTCTTGCTTCTACAGAGGGAAGGGGAGGGAGGGGAAGCTCCATTCCAGAAGCCTTAAGGTATGAATTGAGGGATAAGCTAAGAAAATATTCTCAAGATCAGGGAGCCCTGCTTAGATTCCAGCTCCTGGCTCTGTGATCTTGGGCAAATGACTTAGCCTTTCTGAACCTGTTTTCTAAGCTGCAGACTGGAGCCAATAGCACATCACAGGGTGCTAATGAGGATTCAGTGTGACAGTTCATTAGTGTGACAAAGCAGTTAGCAGAGAAATTGGCACACAGGTAGACCAATGCACTCACTATGTGGAAGCCATTATGTTCTTAGGACGATGGGAACATAACCAGCTGCACCTAAGAAAGGTGTCATTGATAGAAATAGCAGAGAGCTTAGAGGCCACCACTAGTCTCCATACTCCTAAGGCTAGAACCCAATGTCACTGCCTGGACCTAGGAGCCCTAGAAAGAAGTCAGCTCAACCTAACCTGGAGAGTGTTGCTGGTTTGAGATCACACCTGTCCCCATTCTGGAGTGTGTGCCTGATGGGGTGAGTGCAAAGTGCTGACCCCTTTCAAGCAACAGAGTCAATCTGTCCTGTCTCAAGAGAGAAAACATGTGACTCCTCCAAGGGAAAGAATAGAGGGAAAATGATTCTTTTGAAGATATGTATACATTTCATGAAATCATTCCTTGTAATACTGGAAGAATCTCTAGAATCTATTCCAGCAGAGGGTAAACCTGACCAATCCTCAGAAGCACCCAGAATCTTTAACCAAGGGAAATTCCCAGGTCCTAACCCAGAGCTTCTGACACAGGGGTTGTATGTGCACATATATCCCTGCCGTGTCCCTGTGTGAACATATGTGTGCAGTGTGTGTACGTGTGTGTGTGTGTGTGTGTAAGAGAGAGACAAAGAGAAAAGATAATAAAGAGAGAAAGAGAAGAGAGAATGAACTTCCCAGGGGATTCTGATGATCAGAAAGTTTGTGATCCAAAGATGTATGCTGACTCCCTAATTTTACAAGGATAAGGTAGGATAAGTTATTTCTCCAGGATCACCTAATCCATTAGTGACAAAGCCAGGATTAAAAATCAGCCACCTGGCTGTGAGTACAGCCTTCTGAATTTGGGCCCCATCATTCCAGGCCACAGGCTCCGCTGGTGCTTGGTCAGGAGGCCAAGCACCCTTCTCTCAGTCTTCTAGCAGCAAAACACCTACATCCCCTCCCACATTCCTCCTGCTTCACCATCTGGTCTGGTCTGGCCTGGCCTCAGGTGCAGCAGATTAGCCTTCTGGAGTCCCCCACCACTTTACCTCATTCAGTCAACACTGACTTAGCACCCCCCTGAGCCAGGGTGAAGGACCCTCGTCTGACAGAGGAGGGAGGCTCAGAACCTCCTTGTTACAGAATGGAGAGCAGTGTGCTGATAGTAGCATGGACATTTACCGTGGGTGCTTGGAGGAGGGTGACTAAGTACTCATCTAGGAGGGGAAGGGAGGGCTTTACTGAGGGTAAAAGCCTTCTGAGGGGCCGAAAGCCTTCTGATTCCTCATTGCTCCACAGCAGACATCTTTATGCCAATGTGCACACACAGTAGCATCTGTCCTATGTCAAAAGACATGTGTCCCTGACTGCCTCTGCTCCACACCAAGACCTCTACCTCCTGCTTTTCTCTCTACTCACCTCATGTCCCAGTGCATGAGCATGCATCCTCCTATATTGCTCAGCTACCTAGAGGGCACATGGAGTTCCTGTGAGTCACTGTTCTTTTTTTCAAAATCAATTAACTGTACATAATAAACTATTTTGTACATACACACATTTTAAGTTATAGGGAATAAAGTTTATTTTGGCAGACAGTATTAAACAAAATTAAAGTTGCATACATCAGTAACATAACTCAACATCCTTAATTTGGTATAAGTGTGACACGTTATCTTGCTTTCCTGTGTTTGGTTAAATCACCATACCTAAACTGTTTTATAAAACTGATATGCTGAAACTTAACTTTACTGTTTTCACTTATGCTCTGATTCCAAACAACTTTTCATAAACTTCTTCAACCTCAACATCAATATCATCCAAATGTGGATCACCAACCCCTGATAAATCTGTTCCATTTTCTTCATAATCAGGAAATAAGCCCTCTCTTTCAAGTAATTTTTGGTATTTCTCTTGGTAATCTGGATCAGCTACAGTGAAAGGAACATCATCAGATGTATAAAATGTTAGTTCATTCATAAAGTAGTTAAGAACATTTTCAGATATTTCTTCTCTGTATGTTGAAGTTGCATGGACTCTATCCTACTTACTTGACCAGAGGGCCACAAGCTTCAAGAGCATCTGTTTTACATCTCTGCTGCAGTTTGCATCTAGGACAGCATTTTCAATTCTCTGAATAATTTCTTCCATATCGGTCTTTTCTTTTTTCCTTCCAGGCATCTTCCAAAACTGACTCTGTCAACTTCAGTAATTAAACTGCACAAATTAAGCTGTCATCCATAGGATTAGAGAAGAGGGGGCATTCAGCCGTTCCCACATACCAACCTGAAGGATATCTGCTCTTGTAACCTGTCCATTTGTTCCCTTAATCCAAGTTAAGATGAAGTTCTCCCAGAAAGAGTACAAATGCATGAAATCATTTTCAAGTCATTTCATCTTCTTCTGCAGCTTGATCTTTAACTTCATATTCCGTCCAACATCTTTGAAGTAGCAAATGGTGGAAGTTGCCACTCCGTGGGCTTATTGTCAGCTGATGGGACAGGTAATTACACAGGCGAGCTCCCATTTAAGAGATAGACATAGTCTGTTGGTGGATGAGTTGCACAGGTTCTTGCAAAGCATCATTTATTGTAGCCCAGCCATTCACAGTCTCCACAAATTGTTCAATTTCAGTTTTAAAACTGCCAGGTTGCTCTGTGAGATGATTCAAAAACTCCTGAACATATTCTGATAAGAGTGGGATAGTCCTCACAACCATCATTGTAGAATTCTTTATAATTAGAAGAATAACCTGATGGGTAAAATTCAGGGGGGTTTGCAATTTAGACATTAACACAGGAGCCACAACCACTGGGGTTTAGCATTGCTGACTCCAAGTTCTGCTGGAGACTTTATGCTGTGAACTAGGAGGAGCTCTCCAGGGCCTCATTTGTTCCAGGAGGACTGACAACTCCATGGTTCTCAGGAGAGAAGTGCCTGAGTCACCGTTCTTCACCTTTCTTCTCGTGCAAGTTGCTTCCTCTCCAGAAGCACCAGCCACTTTGTTCCAGTCCTGCAGTGCAGTCATGCTAACTCATTTGTAAATCTACTTAGCAGCAGCTCTCCTGAAACAATTTCACCCTTGCCCTTGTCCTGAGCCTATATCTTGGTTGCAGGACATCTGGTTTTGCCCATTCAGTGACCTCTTGGCATATGGTATTTCTCTTCTCCAGTCGGTGCAGCTGAAATTAGCCTTCAGGGTATGTAAGAGCACACATTATTTTATAACTAAAGCTGGTAACTCATGTCATAGCCTTTGCAAATTTCAAGGTTTTTTGAAACTATTTTTAAATGTCCATAGACATTTTAAATTTGCCAGTCATTGCTAAAGGCCTAGTGACTCAAGATGCAGCTGTATTCAACCATAAATAACTAAGGAGCAAAGAACTAGCTGGAAGTGCCAAACCCCATAACTTCTAGTGCTTCCCTGCCATCCTCGAGCGATCCTTCCAACAGGCCAGCATGGCCTAGGTTTAGAGAGGCACAGAAGGCCACTCTGTACTCAGACACTGTGAATAATGAAAACCCTTGTACAGATGGTGGGGGTGGATAGACGGTCAAACTTGCTGAGCTTACTTATAGGAAAAAAGCTTGCTTTTTTTTTTTTTTTTCTTCCTAAGAATAGTATCTGGCTTGTTCCTTTTCACAAAGGAAAATGTGTGAAGCACGAATACTTCCAGCCTGAGCTTCTCAGTGCCAGTTGCTCATGGGTCAGTACCATGCTGAGCAGCAGGGACAGGAAGCAGCCTCGGCTGAACAAGAAGCAGAACTGAGCACAATGACCTAAGTCACTATCTTCTGAAGTGAGAACTTCATGCCATCTGCAGTTTGAGGGTTGTTTTTGTTTGTTGGTTTGATTTTACGTTGCTGGGAATGGAACCCAGGGCCTTGTACATGTTAGACAGGCGCTGTCCCACTGAACTGCATCCCAAGGCCTCCATCAGCAATCTTGTACATTCCATTTGTGAACTTACTTTTGCCTCCAAGGATAAGGAGTTCTCTGAGCTTTTATTTTCTAAAAATGCTTTTATTTTGGTTTATTAATCTTTCTTTTGATCCACTTTTCCCTCTGTAGTCAGCAGTGCTCCAGAAGCCACAGTTTGCACTACATGTGTTAGTTTGTTCAATCCTGTCAGTTACTACACAGAGTCCAGAATTCTTATCCTTATTTTATGAAGAACAAGAAAGGTGAATCAACTTCCCTGAACTTCACAACCTGTGAACTGCAAAATATAGATTCCAGCCAGGCACAGTGGCGCATGCCTGTAATCCCAGCACTTGGGAGGCTGAGGCAGGAGGATCGCGAGTTCAAAGCCAGCCTCAGCAGCTTAGGGAGGCCCTAAGCAACTCAGTGAGACCCTGTCTCTAAATAAAATACAAAATAGGGCTGGGAATGTGGCTCAGTGGTGGAGTGCCCCTGGGTTCAATCCCCAGTACCAAAAAAATATAGATAGATAGATAGATGATAGATAGATAGATAGATAGATAGATAGATAGATAGATTGATTCCAAACCTAGGCAGTCAGACTGCTTGGTCCAGAAAGCACTCCTTGGAATCCAGAGGAGACAGACAGCATCTTGCTATATCCTTGTTCTCTGTGTTAATTATTCATTCTGTGTTTTGTGGTTTCCCCATACACAGACACTGGTACTGGGGATTCAACCCAGGAGCACTCTACCACTGAGCTACATCCCCAGAGCTTTTTATTTTTTTTAAGATGAGACAGGGGCCTCACTAAATTGCCCAGGCTGGCCTTGCAGTCCTCTTGCCTCAGCCTCCTGAGTACCTGGATCACAGGTGTGTGGCAGTTTCAACTGACATTTTGGAAAACATGCAAAGGGTAAGTTTTCAGATATCCCCGAAAAGGTGGTAAATCTGAGCTGGCTCATAGAATGTCTATTTATAGAACACTGTAATTAAGCAGAAGCCATCGTCCAGAGAAAGCAATTGTATCCTTTTTTAATCAAGCTCAAAGTATCATAAAGATGACATTTTAATAGGATGGAAACCAGATACTCTTACCAGATATCTCCGAAATTTAAAGATTGTTCTGTCTTTTGTATTTGTATTTTTCACAACTCTGTTCCAAGGCAGGAGAAGCCTTTACAGTGGGTTTTGGTATCTCTCAGAGATCACATCTTGTGTGTCAATAGGCAGCCTGCTTGAAAAATCGCATGCTCTCTGAGATGCCAAAGTGCGCTGCATGGTTTGTTAAGGGAAGCTACTTTGGGAATGCCCAAGCAAGGGTTTAGAAAATATAGTTTAGTTTTATTCCACTCTAATTAAAGTAATCAAAGAAATTAGATTCATGAAAATCACAGACTGTTGTCTTTATGGAAGAAATGAACAAAAGTAAAAAGCGAGGCAAGTTCATTTTCAGACCTTACCCTTTATAAACACATTGCCCAAGTAGGAAAGGTTCCCACCCATTTAGAGATCTTCACTCAGGAAAAAATGGGGCAGCATTTGAGGAAGAAACCAGTAAGAATAAGAAAGAAAAAGAAAGCTCATTGATTTTCAGGGTTCACTATAGTTCTGTGGAATTGAGTTTCGCCTTCAAAAATGTATTTTCCTCTAAGTCACGTGTAATATGCAGAGCCCGACTTTCCTGTTTGTGCTGTCAGATTCCTTCTGTGAAGAAGTTAGGCATTTTGTAGTTGGTGAGATGGATCCAGGCTAATGTGTGTGAGAATGGATTGAACAGTGGGTGATGACGAGCACTTGAACTCTCCTCCACCTTGGGGCCTTAAAAATAGCTCAGCCGGCAGCCCAAGCTATTGTTGATGTCAGTGCTCAGGCCCATTTATGGAAGCCTGTCTCTTTGAAGGTTGACCTCAAATGCCTCTGTGGGCCCCCTCAAGTCCTCTTTAAGGCTGTTCAGAATCACACATGCTGTCTGCCAGCTTTGATCTGAACAGCATGACAAACCCTTGCTCCTGGAAGAACAGATCAGCCACTCTCCTCTGCCTCTCACAGTCTGGCACCCTTTTTTGCTGTTGTTTTTGGGATTGAACCAGGGGAGCTTAACCACTGAGCCATATCCCCAACCCTTTTTATTTTTTATTTTGAGATAGAGTCTCACTAAATTGCTTAGGGCCTTGCTAAGTTGCTGAGGCTTGCCTCATTAACTTGGGATGCCCCACCTGAGTCTCTGGGATTCCAGGCTGGCCCAATCTTATACTCTTCACATTCTTATTATCCCGGTTCACCTTTGAGTCTCTGGCTTATTAGTTGATTTTTTTTTTTCAGTGCTGGTTCCTAAACCCAAGGCCTCATGCATGCTTGGCAAGCCTTGCACCACTAAGCCACATCCCCAGTCTTATTAACTGAATTTTTTTTTGTTCTTTCTTCTCCCCCCACACACATTTTTCATTGGTGTATTAGAGTTGTACACACTGATGGAATTTGTTGTCACATATTCATACATGCACACAATACACTAACAGTATAATTTGGTCAATATCACTCCCCAACACTTAACTGAATTTTTATGTCATAAACCCACTTTTAAAACAAACCAAACTGTCAACTTTTAATGCTCTGTGCAAGTTTCCAACTAGACTTACAAAAACATAGTCTCCACCAAGTTGTGTTAAGTATGCAGATGGTGCGGCACAGTTAACCCTGCTTTCCTATTCTGCCTCCCTTGAAATCACTGCCCATGATCCACCCCCCATGGAGGTGTCCATTCCACCAGAGCACTGGTAGCTTCCTGCACTTGCTGCCTGGTGTTGCCCTCCAAGCCCAGGTGGATCCAACCAGCATCTCTCCTGAGCAGGTGCTTTTCAGTCTTGAAAACACACACACACACACACATAATCACTGGACACATTTAATGAGATTTGTATCAAAGTATATGTGAACTATATATAAACTCACATACATTTAAAGGGGAAGACATCACTTTCCACTAGCCAAGTTATTATCCTAGAGAAAAAATTATTATTTTGATCCATTTGATTTACTTTTGGTCATAACCATTAGAAGATTTAGCACTTTAAAAAAAATTGGAGCTTAATTTTATGTAAGAAAAAGGATGAATTGCAAGATAAGACCGTTTACAAGCCCTGGAGGTCAGTGTCATTCACTTGTGAATTAAACAGTTGGAACCCAAATTCATCATATTGCTATTCAAATAGAGTGAGTTTATTAATTATTCAGTAAGAACTAAATAGCCAGAAGTCTTCTCTGGCACTATCACCCCTCTAGCCATTGGCCTTTGGCCAATATTAATAACAAGTAACATTTATACTCCTTTTTCTACTATTCAAATACATAAGCTCTTATTTTCATATTAACTCTGAGATGAATGTCTTTTTCAACATGTGGATGGATAAGCAAACCGAGGTGGGAATTAGGTGCTCCCCTCAAGTTGTCCAGCAGGTGGCAGCAGTGGCAGCGTCTGAGCCTGGTCTTCCAACAATGCTTCTCTCTCCCTCTCTGCTAGAATTCTCTTTTCTATTGCCCTTCTTCTGTTACTTTTCTCTCATTATAAAGAACGAAGGTTTCTGGCTGTTCCTACTTCATAAAATATGGAATTCAAAATGAACTATGTCCTGTAGAACAACAGTTGGAAAACTGATGTGGGGTTTGGTTTCTGATGGTTCCTGATTCTCTGGGAAGCTTTAAAGAGGCCATTTACTCTACCTTTGTCCACACCCCAAAAAACAGATATGTCATTAGACAATAAAAACAGACATTAGAAACACCACACAGGAATGTGAGAAAGACTTCGATCTTGTGCCAGGTCTGGCCCTCGGTCCAGCATTTATCTGAAGAGATAGACATGGAAGGGCAGGAAGAAGCATTTGAA
Organism: Glaucomys volans; assembly: GCA_020662805.1. NCBI lineage: Eukaryota > Metazoa > Chordata > Mammalia > Rodentia > Sciuridae > Glaucomys > Glaucomys volans. The sequence goes on from JAJEJO010036995.1 coordinate 14,538, forward strand.
GTTGACTGAATTTGAGCCATTGAACCTGTCCCTTCTGTTTACCAAGCATCTTCAGAAAAGGACAGACAGGCTGGGCACAATGGCATATACCTATAATTCCAGTGACTTGGGAGGCTGAAGCAGGAGGATCACAAGTTCAAGGCCAGCCTCAGCAAGTTAGTGAGACCCTGTCTCAAAAAAATAAATAAATAAAAAGGGCTTGAGATATGACTCAGTGGCAGAGCATCCCTGCATGCAGTCCTCAGTACTGTGAAAGAAAGAGGGGAAAGGAGGGGATGGGGGAGGAGAAAAAAGGAAAGGGGAAAGAAAATATGACAGCTTGTCTCCTGTCCCAAGATTGCTGTCTTACTCACATTCCTATGTGGTGTTTCTAATGTCTGTTTCTGATGTCTAATGACATATCTGTTTTTTGGGAATGGACAAGGTAGAGTAAATGGCCTCTCTAAAGCTTCCCAATGAATCAGGAACCATCAGAAATGAAACCCCAAATCAGTTTTGCAAAGTGTCATTCTATAGGACATGGTTTGTTTTGAATTCCAGATCCAGCAACTTCAGTAAGATTTTTAACTCACATCCACAGAAAGTAATTAATTCTGTAAGGACAGGAATGAGGCAGTTGGGTGCCAGTATCAAATCTACATCTTCCAACTAACTATATGCCCCTAAAGAACTCATGTGGATTTTCTGGAACCAGGAGAGAAATTGGACATAGAGGGTCCATTCCAGGTTCAATACTCTATGATTCTCAGTTATAATTTACATGTAGCTTAATGAACCTCTTAAGTTTGGGACCCATGCATGGAATCTGACCCAGGGAAGGCAGAAGGGAGGCAGCTACAGAGAGGCAGCATGCCAGGAGACTTCCAAAGAACAGGCCAGGGGACTTCCTAGAAGTGCAAATTGGGGCTGAGAGCAGCATGAGCAGGTAACCCAAGAGTCATGACTCAGTATCAGGCAGGAGAAGGAGGAAATTAAAACCTGTCACAAGATCTGCCCCAAGGTGTGTCAAGGCATGGGAGGCCTAATGTCCAAGGGCAGCCCATTGTCCAGTAGTATGGGTCATCAGCCAGTAAACATCACAAGGCACCAGTCATCAGTGGGTAGAGAGGCGTGGCAAGCACACATCACCTGAGTTCAATTCACCTAACCAGGCCCTGGGAGCCAGGCAGTGTTCAGGAGCAAGGTGTCCATCCCAGGGACCAGGGGCTGGATAGAGAGCAGGAGAGATTGCAGAACAGAGTAGGTACCAAGAAATCATGGGGAGCCCTTCAGAGCCTGGTGGTTGCCCTAGGCCTAATCTCTAGGAAGGTGGAGTTTGTCAGAAGCCCTTGTGGATGGGAGGCCAAGCAGCTATGGGACTCCTGCCTCCATTGGAGCTGGCTCCAGAGCAGGGCAGTCCTAAGCCCAGAAGAGAAAGGTATCTATAGGCCCTGTCTAGAGATTTCAGGAGGGTCCAGCCAAGGACAAGATGCAAGGACAGCTGGTTCTCCCCGATGGAGTGTGGCAGCCCCCACAAGTCATTTTGGGCTCCCCCCAGCCCCATCTACTCTGAGCCAGTCATTCTCCATCCAGGATGAGGAGATTGCTGCTCTACCCTTTGTTTGGCATATTCTCAGAAATGCAGTTAAAGCCCAGAATTCTAAATAAAGGATTCTCAAACTTTGGGTTTCTCTAGTTCTAAGAATATTATAAATACTATAAATATTAAATAAGCATTTAATATTAGTTCATTAATATTTGTAATATTAATGTTTATTTAACATGAATATTAAATATTAAATAAGTAAATATAAATACTATTGAATAGTAAATAAGATTGCTAGTGATAGGAAGATTTGGAATCACCACTCCAAACCTATACCCTAAGCAATAGCCACACAGTACAGCGAGTGTTTATTAACTTGACCTTCTTACAAAAGGAGAGGTAGGTTAGCTCTGTGTGGTCTTGCACGCCCATGTTTGCATCGTGCGCTTTCAGTGGTATTCAAATCTTAGCAAAATGTTTTTGCCCTTGCCTGCTTTGCACCCATACACAGTGGAGACCCTCAACTGAGCTATGGAATGTACCACTTAGCCCCTTTAGTTAATTTTCATTCTTCCACAAGATTACAGAGTGAAGTCTGTTTTTGTTTTAATAGGATTTTCCATAGCTACATAGTCATTTTCTTTTGTAATCACTGCTCTGTTTTTCATCCTTTCTTATTTTAGTTATTTACTTGACTTGTAAATTGCTCTGTAGAATTCAGGCTCAATAAAGACAGCTTTTGTTATGAGCCTGTCTTGCTGTCCTGATGTTGGAAGTCAGTGGAGGAGTGGAAATGCAGGGTGTGACCTTCCCAGCAGGATCCCCTCCCCTTCGGTGGCAGCCCAGAGCAAGCCACGCCCCCTTCAGAGTTTCTGGAGAGTGCCCCTCATGCTCCTGAGGTTTCTCCCCAGAGGGAGCTTCTGCCATCTGGCCTGGTCCCAGGCAGCTGGTCTTGTGCAGAAATGACTTTAATGCCACCCGTATAGATCTCAGCATCTGAACTGTCCCTGGGGATGTTGTGGGCATTCTCATCTCATTGCTTACTGGACTCAGTATAAGTCAGCCACTGCCATTGGTCTCCAGTTTGGTTTCCAGATGTTCCCAGGCTCCACATGAAACTCTCTCACAGGTCTTCTAGTAAATTACCAGAACTTGACTCTTGCCCACCTACCCTGCTCATTCCCTGCCCAGGCACTGGAATTGCCACTCAGGCACAACTGAACTGCAGCTCCAAAATTTCCCCAAGTCCTTGGGGGCGATGTATTTTAGGACAGAATCCCAAGAGACATCATCCATGCAATGCCACGTGGCCTCACTCCATCCCCAGCCAAGCCTCACTAGCCCAGCTTGGAAGCAGGTGGCTCACAGTATTATTCTGGCCTGTCCAGTCCTCCAGAACTGTCATTAGCACAATCATTAGGTTAGCAGAGCCTCCTTCTAAATTCCACTGGCTCCTGACGCCCACGGAACAGTCTGGATGCAGCCTACACCCCCACCTTCCAAACCGTGTATATTGGTGACACTGCCCCAAATACACTGTGCCACAGCTTGTTACCTCCACACCTTGTTCCACCCCTTCTCCCTACTTGGGCTGGCTCTCCCCTCCCCTCCCCAACACATCCTACCTGTTTTTCAAGGCCCAACTTGGGTCCCTTTGTCCCTGGATCTGTCATTCCACAGTTCTTATCACATTTTGCATCCCACTCCTTCTGACTCCTCTCCCTCCACCTGGCCCTTGCTGGGGTTCCCCCTGCTCACTCTCCCTGGGTGGTCTCATCTACTCCTGTGGCTCTGGCCCCCCCTCTACTATCTCAAACCTGTCATCCAGGGCAGCTCTCAGAACTCTGAACATGTCTTCTTGTACATTTAGCCAGCCCTGCCACCTTGGCCTCGTGCCCCTCCTGTGCTTGAGGACCATGGCTCTGTGTAGGTACCCCTTATGCATTATTGATGCAGGTAAGCTGCAGTCTTGTTTGTCCTTTCTCTGGAGCAGTTCTGAATGGCACATCCTCTCTGACATCCCTTGTAGGTGCATGCCTACATCATCAGCTACCTGAAGAAGGAGATGCCAAATGTATTTGGAAAGGAAAACAAGAAGCGAGAGCTCATCAGCAGGCTGCCAGAAATCTACATTCAGCTGCAGCGGGAATACCAGATATCTGCGGGGGACTTCCCTGAGGTCAAGGCAATGCAGGTACTGTGAGCCCATTATAGTGTCACTTATAGTGTCACGGGACTGGTAGAGACGCAGTACCGTATTGTCCAGCTGCCTACTGAGGGCACACAAGGGTCTCTTGGTTTAGGACCAAGGAAAATGTAATGAATTCCTCCTCCTTATGGTAATCCACAATGATAGGCTCCTGTGAATAAAGCAGAAATTGCCTGCCTTTTAGAACATTTACACAGAAGGGGACCCATAGCAAAAGGTCAGTGAAGCTCACATGAAAAAACAGGTGAGACTCTAAGACTGTTCAAGGAGGTAATTTTGATGTTGAGGTGATACCTGTTTTTCAGAATCCCAGAACTTTAAGGGAATCATAGCTAGGAGTAGCCTTGAAGGTCACCTTAGCCTCCTCACACCCTGCTGGCGCTGTGGGATTATATGCTCAGGCAGCTCCAGGGCTGTGGGGCTCAGCAGACATAGTTGGACTTAGCTGAACCAGCAAAGGTTTTACAGTGAGGCTGGCACTGGGCAGCCTTTGGCCTGACTTCAGAGCCTCTCTTGAATTGTGTCTGGGTAGCACCAAATAAGCTGGAATGTGGGCTGCATTCTGTTGCCCAGGCCCAACCAGTGTATCCACTACCCCACAGTGACATTTGATAAGCATGTCCTCCCATGCAGGGCCACTCCTTCTGACTTTAGTGCTGACAATCCTTATAGAGCCAGACTGGCCACATTCTTGTCCAGGGTAAGTTTTGTCTGCATGAGGATCTTAGTCCTCTCTGTAAAGCAGTTGACACAGGCTCAGGTGCCTGCAGCCACCTGCTGGCCTTGTGCCCAAGTAAAAAAGGCCAGCAGAGGAGTCATGTTGCCCTCTACACCCCTGGCAGAGGTGGGCTTCTGAGAGGGCTGTCTGTACAAGGAAGAAAACAGTTCTGCAAGTGTAGCAGGAGCTCGTCAGGCTGCATGGTAGGGAAGAGTGAGTGCCCGCCCCCACAGGGACAGCTGTCCAACCTGGTGGCCGCTGCCATGTGGGAATGCAGGTCTACATGGTTTAAGACAAGTGAAACTTTGGATGTGTATGTAAAATCACCTGGCTTTCAAATTTTGGCTCAGACTTTCAAAAACTACTACATATGTCAAAGGCCACCTTCTTGATGTCCTGAGTCCACCAGGAACATCTGTCTCTAGTCACAGAAAGTGACACCACTGAAGTAAGAGTGTGGTTGAAGATTGGGTGGACTCAGGAGGGGAGAAAAGGAGAGGCAGGGAGAGGGGATAGTGAACAGCAGAGGCAAGAGTCAGCAGGCGGCAGGAACACAAGTTTCAATCCAACATAAGCTTTAATAATTCACAGGCTTACACTGGGCGGGATTCATACTCACTGTCTGCACCTGGGTTCAGGTGAGTGCTCCGAACATATGATCTATTCAAATATAATCAAGCTGTATTTATTTTATGATAAATACAGAAACATCTTTTTCTACCAGCAATTAAATAGGTATTCCTGTACTCACAGCATAAATTGGGTTTCCTCTGGTCATGAAATGGCTTATTGAGAACTGTCCTGACTGTTGGAGCAGTCTCCTGGAGAGTTTCGCTCTCACCACCCCCTTGGGTTATGCCTCCACCCCATGACCAAACTGCAGAACAGTAGTTTTCTTGGGTGCTTCAGAAGGGAACTTCAGTTTGGAAGACAACTTGGTGTCATAAATAAATAAAAGTTATAAAGAAGTACCCAGTATGTGCCATGGCCTCACAGGGGCCTCTGTCATTCATGAGCCTAATGAGGTTGCCACAACACCCCACTGCCCAAAGAAGCTGTTCCTAAGACACTGAGGCTACAGTGAGCCCTTCTGGGGCCTCTCCTGTGGCCCCTAGGTGTACCCCCACAACATAGGAGTAGATTCTGGACCATAGGAGCTACTCAGGACACAGTTGGTCTGGGCATGGTGAGATAAGAGGACACCCAGGCCTCCCAGAGCTGAGGCAAAGGATAAATTCTAGGAAAGAAAATGAGGAAACTTTGGCCTTGGGAGTAGCCATGCCCATTCACCTGGAGAACATGGGAGTATGGGAGTTGGTTGAGAGCCTGTATGTCCAGTCCCACACTAGTGCCTTAGCACCTTCACTGGGCACCTGAGTGCCCTGGGACTGGGAGCAAGGAGCCCCAACCTGACAGGTACCCCTTTCACTCATTTATTCATTCATCCAAGAAGTAGCAATTAAGCCCACTATGGCCAAGCACTGTTCTAGGCCCCTAGAATAAAATCAGTGAATAAATGAGGGTAAAAGTAATTTAGTCTTCAGCCAGGCCCAGTGGTGCTCACCTATAATCCCAGCTACTCGGGAAGTTGAGGCAAGAGGAGTACAAGTTTGAGGCCAGCCTGGGCAACTTAGTGAGACCCTGCCTCAAATTTAAAAAGGACTAGAAGTATAGCTCAGTGGTAGAGTCTGTCTCGTATGTGCAAAGCCACAGATTTAATCCCTAGTACTGAAAAATACATACATACATAAAATAATTTAGTCTTCACCACTGAGACTGTGGCTGGCAGTGAAGCTTTTGGCAGCAAAGCCCATTGTTGGGAGTATGCCGTATCATGGCAGGCTCTAGGAAAGTGAGTTCCTTGAACCCAGACTTGATTTTCACTTATCTGATCAGGAATTTTTAGAGCAAAGTCCAAGAACCTAGAGGAGGATTCCTCCTTGGGAAGCCAGCTGTGCCCTGATCACACCACCCAGTCCCATCAGAGAATCCCAGGCCTAGAGTCTGTTGGGAACACTGTCACTCAATGCTTCAAGCTAGAAAGTTTTGAGTGGCCATGAATGTGGGTGAGCACCTCCTGTCCCCAGGTCTGCTGAGAACCTAACATCCTATACAATATAGGTGATCACCAAATGCCAAAACCAGCTCTAGGCCTCTATTCTCCCTTCCTCACAGGGACAGGCTAGTCCTGGTGACTCAGGTGTTACAGTGAGTTCAGTGTATATTTTGAAGGCTTTCCCCTGGTGGTAGGACAGGCTCTGTGACTTTGTGAGGCTGCCTGCATCTCCCCATAACTTTTCTAGAGGGAACCTGACCTACCGCACGATTTGTGAATATTGCAAAATGAGAAGAGCACTAGAAACACCATCTTTACTGTTGGCTCAGTTGTCTTCCTCCTGGATGCCACAGCTGATGAGTTGGCAGTGTTCCAACAGCAGGGGGCAGCAGAGCCATCCCCTCTGCTCTGACTCTCCCTGTATTAATGCTGGGAAAGAGCAGTCAAGGGATAACCAGGTAGAGACAGGACTGGGAACTGACCTCTGTCTCTTGCAAAGTAATTCCAGGGCGCTGAGCTTGGTGGACACAACTGTTGATGGGTACATCTTCAAACTCCCCAGCATGTGATCATCCCAATAAAAAAGACCTATTTTGGACCCATCTTGGCAGAGGGCAGGGGTGATGATGGTTTAACTTGTACCCCACAATCCCTGGTCAGGCCTGTGGGAATTGCAGGGATGAGAGTGTAAGGTTTGTTTCTTTTGTGCCAGGGTAGGAATAGCTGCTACTTCCTGGCCACCCCTGCAAATATGTGGCCATATCCCCTTGCCAGTGCTCCAGACATCTGCCATCAGAATCCACATCCCTGCAGGCTGGTGGACAGTTTGGGTGGTCATCGCCCTCTCACATCTGCTTGCCAGACAGAACGGCTCTGTGTGCTGAGAGCTCAGGCTCATTGATGAGGAATAGGGTAGGTGTTCATGCACCCAGGGGAATCCAGACTTGTTTATCTCTGCAGCACTGAGATTTTTGTGTAGGATGCTTGCTCCTCCTCCTGGGCTGACTGAGACATTGGCAGCAGGAATCCAAAGTACTGGCAGCATTATTTGTTGCTGAGGTTGGGCATGACATGCTGACAAGTATAATCTGCCAGTGAGAGTGAAGGGCACAGGAACCAGAATTCACTTTGGAAAGCAGGGCTGCACCACCCCGCTGCTCAGAGCAGAATGCAGGCCACACCTGGGTTTCAGCACAATTCAGCAGGGGGTTTGGTGGCACAGCATTTGCTGCCTGAGAGCTGTGGGAGGCTCTTCTCTAGAGGCTGCTAAGCTGTTCAGCTTTCAACTCTACCTCCTGTATGGCCTAACACGTAGGGCTCCCATTCCAAACATCAGCACAGAATTCCTGCCCTGCCACTCACTGTAAAGACCATAATTTTTATTCTCCTTTGCAAACAACCTCCACATCCAACCACAGGGGGACAGGGTAAATGAATAATAGCCCTGCTAGACAGTTCATTATTGTATAGCTATTCATAATAAGGTTGCCAAGCACAGTGGCTCATGCCTGTAATTCCAGCAACTCAGGTTAAGGCAGGAGAATTGAAAGTTCAAAGCCAGTCTCAGCAATTTAGCGAGGTCCTAAGCAGTTTAGCAAGACCTTGTCTGAAAATGGGCTGGGGATGTAGCTCAATGGTTAAGTGCCTCTGGGTTCAATTCCTGGTACACACAAGAAAAGAAGGTTAAGACAGGCATAGTGGTGCATGACTGTAATTTCAGCAACTCAAGAGGCTGAGCCAGAAGGATCACAAGTTCAAGATCAGCCTCAGCAACTTAACAAAATAAAGAAGAAAAATAACTGGCTGGGGATATGACTCAGTGGTAAAACACCACTGGGTTCATTCCCCAGTACCAAAAAATTTAAAAATAAAAGAAAAAAGGAATAAGTGTATGTCAAAATTAATATCATAGAAACATGACATGCTGTTTCTTTAAAACACAGATGTTTTCATAACACTGTGGTTTGATTTCAGTTAAATCATATGTGTGAGAGAGAAATTGCTAGACTGGGCATGGTGGCACACACCTGTAATCCAGCTACTTACAAGGCTGAGGCATGAGGATCAAAGTTTGAAGCCAACCTCAACAGGTTAAAAGGGCTGGGGATGTAGCCCAGTGGCAGAGCATCCCTGGGTTCAATCCCATTACCACCAAAACAAAAAAAACATGCAGGGCAAAAGAGAGTTTTCTCAAAGTCTTGGGGAGTTGCTTCACCCCTGGAACCAATAGCAGAGATCAAATACAATAGAAAAAGTCACATTGCTTCTTTGCAGTTGTTCTAAAAACCACCCCTAATTCTGGTGAGTTTGGACCTGGGGACCCCACTGAAGGGAGAGCTCTGGAGTAGCACAGGGCATGGAGGGATGGCTGCTTTAAAGGAGAATTCGTCTCTCTCCAGCTGTCCCCTGCCTGTTTCTTCCTGAGCATGTCACCAAGTTTGTGCTTTCTCCTTCTGCAGGAACAGCTTGAGAACTATGACTTCACCAAATTCCACTCACTGAAGCCCAAGCTGATCGAGGCTGTGGATAACATGCTGAGCAATAAGATCTCATCCCTGATGAGCCTCATCAGCCAGGAGGAGATGAGCATGCCCACACAGCTGGTGCAGGGTGGTGCCTTTGATGGTACCACTGAGGGCCCCTTCAACCAGGGCTATGGGGAGGGGGCCAAAGAGGGGGCCGATGAGGAGGAGTGGGTGGTGGCCAAAGACAAGCCCATCTATGATGAGCTCTTCTACACTCTATCACCCATCAATGGCAAGATATCAGGCGTCAACGCCAAGAAGGAGATGGTGACCTCCAAGCTGCCCAACAGTGTCCTGGGCAAGATCTGGAAGTTGGCCGACTGTGACTGCGACGGCATGTTGGACGAAGAGGAGTTTGCGCTGGCCAAGCACCTTATCAAGATCAAGCTTGATGGCTATGAGCTGCCCAACAGCCTGCCACCCCACCTCGTGCCCCCCTCTCACAGGAAGTCCCTGCCAAAGGCCGACTGAGGGCGGGTCACAGAACAGGGTGGGCAGTGTACGGTGAGAATCCTGGACTTGGGCCTGAGCCCTGCTCTTCCACTGACTCACTGAATGACCTTGAGCAAGGCTGCCCTCTCCATGCCTCAGCTTCCCCATCTGTAGGATGGGGAGGGCAAGTACTCGACACTGGATGAGGTCCTTCACCTCTAAAGTTCCCTGAATTTCTATTAAAATATTGGGGAGATGGATAATGAAATTGAAAGTTTGAAAGGGGAAATTATTCCAAGTTCTCAGAAGCCTGGAGAAAGGTGGTGATAACTTGGTGGGCTCCCAGGAACCTGGGAAAGTGAGCTGGGGATCACCTGGAGCAGCTGAGTCTTGGGAGCTGCACGTATCTGTCCTTCAGAGAGCACCAGGAGGCAGCAAAGATGATCTCGTTTATTCTATTGTGTTTCCTGTTATATTTAGAGTAGAGAAAAAATAGAGCAGAGGATTTCTGCTTTCTCCAGATATCTACCAAAGAGAAGACTGATGCTCAGGCTTGAAAGAGGATGTCCCGTGTCTTTGTGAGCCCCCCATGCCTCCTGCAGACCCCAGCAGAGCAGTCACAGGCCTTCCTCTGGGTGCTCCCAAAAAAGCTGTGTTTGGTTAGGAAATTGTAGCTCACGACCTCTATTAACCCCTGGCAAGGCCTCTGATTTACATTTCAGGTCATGTTGATGTCTGCAGATTAGTTTGTCTCACCAGTTTGCCTAACAGGTTGTAGCAAAGTCTGTTTTTCAGACCTAATCTACACTAAGGAAAAGAGGTGGTTCCCCTTTTTCATTCTTTAGTGTGGCCCTAAACTATTGAATGTTCCTAAGGGCTGTGGGGAAGAAGAGATCTATCTGTTGGGGTTAGACACTATTTTTATAGAAAAATAGGCATTTTTATTATGCCCACTTGTGTTTTTCTTACAGGATAAAAAGTCTTTATACAGAAATCTTTCATATAAAACCTTTTCTCAAAGGTCATGTGTTTGCATTGTGAATGCCTATCTTGAGGCAGGATTGGGCCACTTACCTTTCCATTGGCTCTTGGGTCTTCCCAAGTCCTTGGGTGACCCTGTCCAGATCATTCACTCAGATGCATGGGTCAGATGGAGGTGGTCAGTTCCCACTGCCATCTGCCTACTCTGTTAGTCACAGCATGAGGAGGCAGGTGACTTTCACCATTATTTATGTGATAAGTGTCACAAAATAGTCATGGCCACATGGCATGGGCCCTGCCAACACCAGAAATGAATGAAGTCAAAGCAGTCCCAATGAGCCTTCCAAAAATTTCTTTTTTCCTTTCCTTTTTTTTTTTTTTTTTTTTCCTGTCACCTGCCTCTGGTTACATCAGGATCAGAACTGCAGATTTTAGAAAAAGTATTGATTCTGGGGAAGCATCTCTTCAGATGCCAGCCCTCACACTCCCCCCACCACCCCAGCTTGCTTTCTAAGTAATTTAGTTATAAGAGAAGTAATTACATAATATTTTTAATCTGAATGAGCATTTTTATATTAATAGAAGACAAAACTTATGACTCCAGTACTGTAATATGAGCAGATAGTTCTGTGAAGGTGAGGGCCAGGTGTGCAAGGGGTAGCAGCCACCAGGGGGCAGACTGAGAAGAGAGTTGCTTTGTCCAGAGGCCTGGAGATGCCAGGGAGAGTTGACTTTCCTTTCAGAATTGCCTTGTTTCTTTAACTCTGCTCAGTTGTGTATAAACAAATACATGCACATATATACGTCACATGAGTATATATTTTTTAAATTTGTCATTGTGCACATATGTAGATTGAGCCAGGATGTATCTATACAGAGATAGGAAAAAGGTGTTTAGGGGACAGCAAGCTGAGGTTTCTGGAAACTTTTCAAGGCAGTGTGGGAGAGGATCACACCTTAGTCCCTCCCTGCTGGCACCTGGGATATTCTTGAGAAAGAAGAAAAATCACTTGGCCACTTTTCATAATATTCTCTTACAACATGAAGCCATTCATCCTGAAAAGTTCACAGGAACCCATGACTGGCCCAGAGTTCTCTGGAATGTTAAAACTATCTAATGCTCTTCCTGATTCCAAAGAAAACCTACAAATCTTGAAGCCCTATTTTCTACACAGCAAATGCTGTCACGTAACACAAACCTCCACAGTCTTGATTTCGAGGGTATGTGGAAATCTCAGCCTGTTCCTCTCAACATCAGCCTTCCAGTTGCAAGCCTGCCAATGAGGACCTGCTGGGTCTATCTGTGGGAAAACTGCAGTCAGAATCACCAGAACTCCCCAGCCCAGCGGCCTGGATCAATTCTTTCTTCTCCAGACTCCAAGCTCACTGCAGCTTGCATAGTTTGGGGCAGGGTCACATTTCACTGGGGAGGGCCATTCATTTCTCCAGGGCTGGACTCCTCTTCTGAACCCTTGTCATTATGCAGCAATGGCATCTTTGACTCTGGGGTGGTGGCTCCTCCTACAGGGTGCAGGCCTTGAGTTGGCTTCTCATGTGTCATGGGTATGGGTGTTCACACTGCTCAGAACATGGAATGAGACACAAAATGCCTTCTCTGTTTCCCCAACCCCTGGCCTCATCAGCAGCCCCTGGAGAAGTCCCAGCAGAACCCTAGCCCCACTGTCCCTAGCTGCAGCGCTTTCCCCAGCTTCTGCTAGACCTCCTCAGGGAGCCCCCCTCTTTACTGCATCTGGAATGTCTTGCCCAGGGCAGGATACTCCCTGCCTGATGACTGCAGCTGTGCCTGGACAGTCCCACTCCATTAAGCCCAGAGTGATACCCAAGATAAATCGTGAAATTAAGGAAAGCATTTTATTGTTTATTTCCTACATGGAATATAGCAAAAGAATGGCATTCCTAGGACAGAAAGCCACTGAGTTTGTTCAAATAAATAGTCTAATTCAAGAGTGTGTCAGGTTACATGTCACTTAACCAATGCAGTTAATACACAATGCTTCTATATTTTTTTAATCTTATTTAGAACTGTCAAACAAGAGACAGTCTACTGATCAATAAACTGCTGAAAAAAATCACTACTGTTCTCCCCTTGGCTCTGGAGTTCAGATGTTGCCTGATATCTTAGGAGGAAAGCGTGGGTTCCTTGGACCCATTTTGAAATGAGATGGAGAAGTCAGGGAGAGGATGTGTCTCCACACCACCCCATTCTTCCTGCATCCTCTTTTTTATTATTGTTTGTTCTATTTAGTTATACATGACAGCAGAATGCATTTTGATTCCTTGTACACAAATGGAGTACAACTTTTCATTTCTCTGTTGTACACAATGTAGAGTCACATCATTCGTGTAATCATCCTGCATCCTTTTTGCAGGGAGAGACTCCTACATGGGACATCCAGCTAGGGACAAGCCCCACCTGAGAGGTTGAAAGCCAAGACTGGAGGGAATCGTGGAGGTGGGCGCTTCAGAGGCTGGGGACAAAGTATTGCTGTGTACACTCCTAGGAGACACAAGCCTGCCTGGAAGGACGGCTTGTGCACCTGAAGATGCAGTAGCACAGGGTGGAGCCTGGGTGACTGGCACTGCTTCTGCCTCTTGCAGTGCCTCACCAACAGTAAACATCTGGATTTTTCCCTCTGGCACCATCCACCCTTTTGGTGTGCAGACCTGGAATATTCTTTATAGAATACTCCCCTCTTCCCACCCCAATGCTGAGCCATGAGATTTAGGTGAGATAAAACCCACCCCTCTTTCCAGGGTGGGTCCTGATTGGCTTGAATTAGAGTATTCCATCCTCTGGTCACAGATATTTGTTCAGAAATAGATATGTCACCCAATTCAAGCCTCCGAGATCCAGGGCCTCCAGACTTCTGTTCCAATTCTTGGGTGTGAGTCTCTCTTCTCTCAACCCTACAAGGTAAAGAAGTGAGCCTATTGGTGCAACAGTATGAATGGCATTGAGATGGAGAGTGAGGTTGGCAGGAGCCACCCTGTGGAGCATGAAGATAAAGAAGGCTTTGAGAAAAGCAGAGGAAATCCAGACCTGTAGCCTGTGGTGACATTATTTGATCTGCTAGATCCAACCTCACCTAAAATCCTTTTCCTGATGGATTTTTCAGTTATGTGGCCAATTTAGTCCTTTGTCTGTTTAATTTCTATTGAAATTTCAATTATTTGCAACACAAAGAACTCAAACTTTGTATTGACCAAGAGAGTCCTCCTTTCACCAGGAGCTGCAGTCAAAGTGAAAGAGGAGATAGTCCTTGCAAGGTCTGCAGTGGCTTTAGCTGCAGTTGAACTAGGGAGAAAGAAAAGCCACCCCACTGCTCCATCCCACAACTACAAACAACCTCTATCAAGATCTGTGCACAAAGCACCATGCAATTCAGTCTGTCCTCAATACTCACACAAGGTACCCTAGGCCAAGGTGCTTAGGAGAAGATATAAGCCCAGTCATCCCTGGGGTAAGGAGGTGGGAAGGGACTTCCTAAAAGAAGCACAATTTTAAATGGGGCTGCTAGGACAGGAGATTGTGGATAAGGTAAGACATTCTAAACCAAGAGAATGGCTGTGCCCGTCCTGGGAGCAGAAAGAACGGATCCATCCAAGACATGGAACATCATCCACAGATGCAATCTGGGTGAGGGGGAGGCCTCGAAAACCTTGCTGAAGTGACTCTGACAAGTCCAGTTTCTTCCCAGCATGGAATGGGGAGTCTTCCTACATGGGGCAGAGTGGTGCTGTGGAAAGTAACCAGGCTTGGTAGCAGGCTAGGAGTTCAGGCAGTGGGGACAAGGCCCTGTAGGGACAGGAAGTGCTGAAGAGGTGAAAGCGCTGCTGACTGGATCTGAGCTGCACACAGGGAAGGAGCTGGGCTCTGCTCAAGCATGCAGAAGGTCAGCCAGTGGCAGGAGGAGCTGGTCCCACCTGCACCTCCCTTGTAAGCACCCTACCTCAGCAGCTGCCTGTCAGGGGCTCAGGGGTCCAGAGATGACCTGGCCCAGCTCTCTTCTCACAGGCCTTGTCTACAGAGACACCTGCCCCAGGAGCGTTGCACCCCCTCCCAGAGCCTCCAGGGTCCCTGTGGTTATACACCCTCTGACCCACCCCCAGCCCAGTGACTATGACCCCAAGTCCAGCCAGACAGTTGTGTGAAAATACCAGAATTAGAACTTGTGTCCTCTGGCATGCAGCCCAAGGAGAGAGGGGAATCCATCATGGGCTCCAACTACCCATCCTGCCCCCACACCCGAGGCCACAGCCAGCTCTGTAGACCTAAAGAGTAAATACTGAGTCTCTGGTTTTGTAGGAGACTCAATTACATAGTCAGTTGTAATTCCAGGTTCCCCTTTATTTTGAGAGGAAGGGGACTTCAGAAAGTAGCCTCCTGGGCTGGAGGGAGCCCTACCCCAGGCCCCAGCCAGATTGGCTACTTTTCCAAGACCAGGAAAGCAGAGCCAGCTTGTAATGATGTCCTGTGTCTATGGCTATTCTTGGGATATGCAAGAAGGCTGCTGGCCAGCATGATCCTCCCATGCCCCACCCTATGGGAGCTCCCCAAGAGGCCTTGTGGGGGTACAGGAGGGCAGTCCAGATAGGGAAGTGAGTCCACAGGCTTCCAATCAGGGGCTATGCCCTTTGCTACCTCTTGCCCAGACTCCAGCACCCCCATGATGTTCCCACCAGACCTGACAAGATCATCCCCAGGGCCACTAGGCCCTGGGAACAAGGACCCCCTGATGACAAGGGAAGCTGCCAGGGGACAGGGGTGGCAGATGAAGGAGGAGACCCCCAGCAATGGGTCTGAAGCATTCTTGAGCCACCCCCTCCCGTCTGGGCCACGCCCTGTGGGAGGACAATGAGGCCTGTGTGCCATTATCCCTAGCAAGCTGACTCAGAGGAGGGCCATGGCAGGCCCCAGCTCCACCCTGGGCCCTTCCTGATGCCTCTTCCCTTGCTGCACAGCCCTTGCTAGCTGCCATATCCATCCTTGGCCTCCTCCCCTGACCTGGACATCGCCAAGGTGAGCAGTCCCTGTTTCCCTTCCACCTGCCCTGGTCAACCCACAGAGTAGAGGCCAATCTGCTATGGTCAAAGGACTGGTAACAGGGACTCTGAGAAGATTCTGGAAGGTGGGGTGCAGGGAAGAGAACCTGAGACATTCAGGTGGCAGCCAGGACTAGACCTTACCTAGCTAGCTAGGCTCCAAGTCTCAATCCCCACCAACCACAGAGACAGTATGGCAGGGTGGGGCCCCAGACAGCTGGCAGAGGGAACATCAGTACCCACACTCCTCCCTAGCTTCCATGCCCCACCATCTCCAGGCTCTGGGAAATGTCCAGTAGCCCCTTATCACCAAAGGGCTGCAGGCCTGGTGTCCAGTCAGCCCCATTATCCCAGCAGCTCCTTGGCTACAGGATACCTGCAGCCAGAGGCCCAGCCCCAGAGCTTGAGTCCCACCCAGTCCAGGTCCTGCCATGGCTTCTGAGTACGAGATGGGCCACATCCGCCAGCTGCAGGCTCGGCACATGCATATGCAAGAGAAGACTTTCACCAACTGGGTCAATAACATCTTTCGGCTTGGCCGGGTGAGTGTGGCTGGGATCAACTCCAGCTTGGGCTAGTGGACCTGGGGCTATCAGTTTGTCTGCCTGAGGCTGCTCCAGATCGCACAAAAGAGCTGAGGCCGAGCTTCTTCCTCCAAGACAGCTGCTCTGGCCTCCACCTGCCGGATCCCAGGATGGGGTGGGCAGAGCTGACCCTCTACCTGCCCATCCCCTTCCCAGGTGGGCATTAAGATCCAGAACCTGTACACAGAGCTGGCTGATGGCACCCACCTACTTCGGCTGCTGGAGCTCATCTCTGGAGAGGCCCTGCCAGCGCCTAGCCGGGGCCGCCTGCGCGTGCATTTTCTAGAGAACAACAGCAGAGCTCTGGCCTTCCTCAGGGCCAAGGTTGGTTTCAGGGAAGGGCTGCTGCGTGTGGTGCTGGGCAGGCTGCAGGGACAGGCTGGATGAGCTACTAGGTCACTCCTCCTAGGGTAAAGCCGAGGATCTGGGGCCTAAGAGAAGAACAGCTGGGTTACCAAGGAGCCAGCATTAAAGGCTTTGCACAGCACTCTGGCTTGGAGAGAACCCAACTGGCTGTGGCAAGAACAATCTACATCCTATTGAGACTGCAAATGTCACTGTCTATAAGAGAGAATTGCAGGATTCAATACTGAAAAAAATCACAATGCTCTCTTAACCTTCTCATTTCATAAAGGTGCCCACAATTATTTGCCAGACAAGATCCATGATCAACCAGGCAGTTAAGCCCAGACACAGGACCATGGGAGGCTGGCAGAGTGGGGGGAAAAGGGGAAGAGCCCCAGTCACCAAGGCAGGCATCAGGGAGAGTACAGGACCTGCCTTGCAGGAAGAAGGGCCTCAGCAAATAGGAGGAGCCTGAGTCACCAGAGAAAGGGACAGGCCAAAGAGATAGAAGGCAAGAGCTCCAGAACACACTGGGGCTTCCATGGCCAGTACAGTGGTGGTTTGTTTTGGGAACCAGGAATTGGGAAGGCTCCTGGTCTCAGGTACTAAGGCTGTGAGGTGGCTGTCCTAAAGGTTAGGGGCACTGAGTTGGGCCTGACCAAGATGAACCTGAGTGTGTGACCCATCACCTAAGTCTTGATGGAGGTCACATGCAGTCCCTGCAGCCTGGTGTGCTGAAGAACACCAGGGAGGGAAGAACCAAACCCAAAGGAAGGGCAATAACTGCAGTCCCCAGCACCTGCCAGCCACAGTCAGTTCCCATGTGATCCTAGGGACAACGGCCCTGTGAGCCAGTCACCTCCCCTCAAGGATCTTGGGAAGGGTGTGAGTCCCACAGTCTTTGTCAGAGGCTTTGTGACTCTCCTCAAGCTTTGATATATACGATGTCCCTGATGACATCCTTGGCTCCATAGACATACAAGGGCAAGTGATCAAGACAGGACAAGGCAGTTGCCCCCAGACATACTATCAATAAGTAGCAGAGGGCTGGGATGTAGCTCAGTGGCAAAGCGTCTGCCTTGCATTCCCAAAGCCCTGGGTTTGACCCCCAGTTCCAAAAAAAGACATAAAAAAGAACCCCACCAAAAAAAAAAAAAGGAGCAGAATGTGGAATGATTTCATTTATGGAGATGGAGACCTCACCAGGCACTGAGCATTCTGTAGCCCACACTAGGAATACAATGAGCAAAGCCCAAACCCTGACCTCAAGGTGCCCAGAGTTTCAAGGGGAGACAGATTAGCTGAACGCAGATAAGTTGTGTGCTGGGACATGTTTGACAACTAACTTTCTGGGGGAAATCAAAGCGCTGGTTTATGTATTGATGATCTTCGAGGCATTATTTCTCCCATCCTGACCAAGTTCAAGCAACCAGCTGACACATGGCTAAACATGAAACCAGGAGGATGGGCCCCCAGTGAGCTGGCAGGAGCAGACTCCAGCTCCCCATCCCACTAAGCAGGTGCCCCACCTCCAAGTGCAAAGGAGATGGATGTGCCAGGGAGAAAAGGAAAGTGCCAGCGTGTGGAGAGGGGATCATTTAGAGGGATACAACAAAGTGCACCTGAAGGATAAAGCACCCAGGGGCAGCTCCTCCCTCAAGGCTGGTGGTCAGCTAAGGTCAGTTGCCCTCCAGGTCTTACAAGGAGTCTCTTTCCCTTTGCTTATTCAGTCCATATTTGTTGATTACCCGCTATGTGCCAGACACTCTACTAGGTAGTTCGGATATGTCAGGGAACAAAACCTAGATCTCTATCAGAGCAGGAAAAGGGGAACAAGCACTTGTATTTGGGTGGGAGGAATAATTCTCAAGTTTCAATTTTAAATAAGGTGGTCAGGGTAGGCCTCCTTGAAAAGTGACACTTGAATAGAGACTTAAACGAAGACAGGTGAATAACCATGTTGATAGCTAGGGGAATCATATTTTCAAATAGCAGGAACCTTCAGGGCAAAGGACCTAGAATCTCAGAGATTATAAGAATACCCAAGGTCTTTGCTACATGATTCAGGACAGTGGGAGATGGATCCAGAAGGTGACTAGATCAGATCCTGTAGAGCCTTAGCAATTATTCTGTCCTCCTTTCCCCTTGATTCATCCATCCTCCTGTCCAAGTGGCAAGATCTAGGGCAGAGGTTCTCAACTTCAGCGTACAGAAGAGTCACTCCTGGTGTTTATTCAAATGCAAACTCCTGGACCCTGGCCCTGAGAGTGATTTGGTGGAGCTTGGGACTTGAAATTTTTAACAGACTCTGTTAGAGATGGAACCTATTGAAGAAGACTAAGATTTGAGTGTGACCCCCAAGGGACCCAGGCACCCCTCGAGATCCTGAGATGCCCCTGGAGGTGGAGGCAGACACTGGTTGTTGTCTGTTTAGCTCACACATCTGTTATGACCCAGCATTTACAATTCCCACAGCTGAACCAGTGACCAATGGCCCAGGTTTACCTATAGTCCATACATGGGGCATCCCCTGTCCAGTGGTCCATCCCAGTTCACCAAGCCACAGAATCACCCAAGTGGGCCTGGGCCCAGGCCCTTACCACTCAGAAAGCCTCCCCTGCCAGGCCAATGACTTAGAAGGCCAAGACAGGATGATCCCAAGTTTGAGGTCACCCTGGGCAACTTGGTGAGACCCTGTTGCAAAACAAAATAAAAAGGGGCTAGGAATATGGCTTAGTAGTAGATCCCTTGCCTAGCATGTGCAAGGTCCTGGGTTCAAGTCCCTGCACTGAAAAAAAAAAAAAAAGTCTTCCCTTTCCTGCCTTGTCCCTGCTTGATTTTCCTGGGGGACCTCCCACGGAAGCCCTGAATTTCAGGACTTTCCATCCCACAATTGGCCTCCTGGACTTTGGTTACTCTGAGTCCCTCAGGAACATGAGCTTCATGACTTAGTCTAGTCAACTTTGCCCACAGGTACCTATACCCCTCATTGGGCCAGAGAACATTGTGGATGGAGACCAGACCCTCATCCTAGGACTCCTCTGGGTGATCATTCTGCGTTTTCAGATTTCCCACATCTCCTTGGACAGGGTATGTCTCAGCACTCAGGACCTACCCCATCACTAACCTCACCTCAGGACCCTGGGGACAGAGAAGTTCCACTGCACATCTACGTTCCTTATAACAAATCCTTGGCATCCTTGGAATTAGTTTTCACTCTTCAACCAGGGGTAAAGAATCCAGAGGGTCAGAGATGTTGCCATATGTTGTACTATTCCCCAGTATCCAGAAGACCAATGAGACAGTCTTTCCATCATGGTTCCCCATCTTTTCCCATTCTACCTTTTTCTCCCCAACAACTGAATCAGAAAGAGTATAAATAAGCAGGGAGCGGTGGCGTCTGCCTGTAATCCCAGCAGCTCAGGACACTGAGGAAGGAAGATCACAAGTTCAAAGTCAGCCTCAGCAATTTAGCTCAAGGTAAAACATTTAAAGGGTTGGGATGTGGCTCAGTGGTTAAGCAACTCTGAGTTCAATCAATCCCCAGTACCAAAAAAAAAAAAAAAGGAATGAGTATAAACATAATGTTCTTATTTTTGTCAGTTTTCAGTTTGGGGTTTTTTTTTGTAGGGGGGCACAGGTATCAGGGATTGAACTCAAGGGCACTCAACCACTGAGCCACATCCCCAGCCCTATTTGTATTTTATTTAGAGACAGGGTCTCACTGAGTTGCTTAGCACCTCCCTTTTGCTAAGGCTGGCTTTGAACTCGAGATCCTCCTGCCTCAGCCTCCAGAGTTGCTGGGATTACAGGTGTGCACCACCACACCCAGCCAGTTTTCATTTTTATGATCCCAAAACACCACCTGAAACTTGATTCTGGTAGGTCAGGGAAGTCATGCTCAAAAATGAAACAATAATGAAAAAAAAGGCACAGATTTGGCACAAATCCATGTAGACCTTCGGAACTCATGACATGACTGTGAGCCACAGAGGAGCAGGGCCTTGAGTGCTTGCAGCCCCAGAACTGAGCTCCATTTTGGAGAACAAATGGGCAGATGAACACCTAACTGACCTTAAACCCTTTCAGGAAGCACTACTCACCTCCCCAGACCCTGAGGCCTAGTGTCCCCTCAGCCCTTCCCCTTGGGAGCATCAGGTATTTATCGTCCCCTGAGGCTGCCTGCACCCTGATGACTCAGGCCTCCCTGATGACTCAGGCCTCCCTGATGATTCAGGCCTCCCTGATGATTCAGGCTCCAGCAGCCCTGCTCCCTCCTATGCCCATCCCAGCATGCTCCAGTTCCCCTATAGACTAGCCCAGCACTCAGGGGGTTGGGCTTGGTCTCCTCCCTAGGACGGGGCTACCTCCAAATTCTTGAGATGCCTCTGAAGACCTGTGCTGGTCTCCAGTGTCCTTCCTGCCCAGAGTCAGGGGATGAAGTGCATCCTGCTCAGCTTCACTTCTGAGTTCATAAACAGGAATTGGTGGAGAAGGAAACACAGTCAGGGATCCAGAAGGACAGGAGAGGAAGAGTGGGAGAGGAAACCTCAGAGGCAGAATTTAAGGCAACAAGGACCAGGGAATGAGTGGAAGGGGCATCCCCCAGGGAAGGGCAGGGATGCAGGCAGGAAGAAGTTGGAGGAGGATGAAAAGCCAAGGGATGGAAGTGCTGAGTGGAAGAGATGGAGGTGGAGATGGAAGAATAAGGGGAACAGGCAGGGTTGGGAGGGGGTTGAAACAGACCTAGCAGAATCATTTCTCAGCTCCTGAGGCATTGAGCACTGTAGGCAGGGGGTGCTCTTGTCCTCTGTCAGAGGTTGATGGGTCCTGGCCAATCCATTTATCAGCTGGGGCCCTGGGCAGTTTCCCAATCTCTTACTACATCTCATCATCTGTAGAATGTAATACTGACAGGTTGAGAGCCTACTACCTAGCCAGCAGAAAGTCTCCAATACAGGGGAGGAGTCTGACAGTGCCCAGCCTCCACTCTGTGAGGCCTCAGGTCAGTTAGCACCATGCCTGGGCCCCAAACCACCAGCCATTGCTATTGTGGTCCTCAACTGCAATGCAGAGTTAGCTGCTCTGATGACAGGTGACAGCTTTCAGTCACCCTGCATCTTTAGAAGTACAGTCTAAAGGATGCTTGTCTCTCGAACCCCTACCCTAACCTCTGTGGATGAAATTGGGTAAAATCAGATGAGAGCCCTCTCCAGGTAGGGTAAGAGTCCAGCCTGTGCCACCCACAGCCTGCAGGCTCTGCCGCCCCCACCTGGTCCCACATGGCAATGACATGCCCTGTCCTGCAGGAGGAATTTGGGGCCACTGCAGCCCTGCTGTCAGCCAAGGAAGCTCTGCTGGTCTGGTGCCAGCGGAAGACAGCTGGCTACACCAACGTGGGCATCACTGACTTCTCTCGCAGCTGGAGTGACGGGCTGGGTTTTAACGCCCTTATCCACGCCCACAGGTGTGGCCCCTCCTGAAATCCCCACTACTGAGCCCAGGACTCAGGGCCTCTCCAGCCCATTCTCCATATCTGCTCTGGCCCCTGGAGGAGGGAAATGGGCCCAGAAGTAGAGGGGGCTCACACTTGAGTTCCCCACCTGTATTAGCCCCTCTCCTCTCCCCAGGGAATTGCCAGGTTTGCCTTTGACTCTTGCCTCCTCCACTTTCTGCACCCCTCGGTTCTCTTCATTGCCCTCTCCCTGGCAACTAGCTGCCCTTTTGGAACTTCTACCCCCATCCCTGGGCCTGGCCTCTGTACCAGATTAACCCTCCTCTCCCATTGGAGTCCTACCCATCCTTCAGCCAGGGCCTCAGAGAACTATCAGAGGAAAATGAATTCACAGTAAGCTAGGACTGGCCAATAGGAACATGTGCATTTTAAAAAGCAAGACATTCTACTGAAGAGCCCTTCCTGCTCTCTGCCCAGGCCGGACCTGCTAGACTACAGCTCTCTGCGTCCAGACCGCCCACTGCACAACCTCACTTATGCCTTCCATGTGGCTGAGCAGGAGCTGGGCATTGCTCAGCTGCTCGACCCTGAGGATGTGGTGGGCCTACAGCCAGATGAGCGCTCCATCATGACTTATGTCTCCCTCTACTACCACTACTTCTCCCGCCTACACCAGGGGCAAACTGTCCAAAGGAGACTCGCTAAGGTTGGTGACAAAGGGAGGTGGGCCAGTCAGTCACAGGGACAGGTGAGATGAGGACAGGTGGGATGAGCACAGACTCCAGAGTCAGGCAGACCTGGGTTTAATAACTTCCTTTGTCATTCATTTGCTGTGTGGCCTTAGCCAAGTGATCTAACTTCTTTGTGCTCCTGTCTGTAGCATGGAAAAAGTAACACCTGGATAATAGAAGGCTGCTGTGAGTGTTAATGTTCAAGGGAGTTTAGTAAAGTGCCCAGCATGGAGCCAGGCATACAGGGAAAGTAAGGAGGCAGTGCCTGCTTCTGCTCCTCCCCTCGCCCTCCACTTGCAGGCTGTTAAGCTTCTAATGGGATTAAAAACCCTAGAGAACCAGGAGTCTGCAAGGACGGGCATAGAAGAGGCTGTGCTTTGTGGGGGGCTCCATGTTTTGGGTGGACTTTCTTACTCTCTGGACACGATGGCAGAGGCTAAAGCCTGGCAGGGTTGCCCTCAGGGTTAGTGTCTCAGTGGGCGAAGGTGATACAGGCCAAGGACTCTGAGATGCTTGGGGTGGGGGTGGGGGAAAGAATGTCCAGGAAGAGGGATCGGCTAAAGGCCCTCAACTCCCAGAGGTGAGGAAAAAAGGAATGAAAAAAGATGGAAGAAGGCAGGACAGTCTTGCCCCTCAGTCATGGAGAGGGAACCCACACACTCCTGAGCCTGGGTGTGCAATGCCCCCTCCTCTCTGGGGGCTAGGGGATCCCTACTTTAGTGCACCCTCAGCTGAGGGAAGCAGCTGGCTCCCAGAGACCAGCAGTCTCTATTCCAGGGCCTGCTGCTGGTGGCCTGACCCTTTCTCTCCCTTCCACCAGATCCTGCTTCAGCTCCAGGAGACAGAGGTGCTGCAGACACAGTACCAGCAGCTGGTGGCTGACCTGCTCCACTGGATCGCAGAGAAGCAGGCACAACTGGAGATGCGGGACTTTCCAGACTCACTGCCTGCCATGCGCCAGCTACTGGTGGCCTTTGCCTCCTTCCATGCCCAGGAGAAGCCACCTCGGCTGCAGCAGCGAGGGGCCACAGAGGCCCTACTCTTCAAGCTACAGACGGCACTCCGAGCCCAGAACCGCAGGCTCTTCCTGCCTCCGGAGGGCCTTGGCCCTGAAGAGCTGTCCCAGTGCTGGGCAGGGCTGGAGCGAGCAGAGGCCGCTCGGAGCCAGGCCCTGCAGCAGAGGCTACTACAACTGGAGCGTCTGGAAACACTGGCCCGTCGCTTCCAGCGCAAGGCAGCCCTCCGGGAGAGCTTTCTAAAGGATGCAGAGCAGATGCTGGACCATGCCAGAGCCCTGCCAACCAGCCCAGCCACAGTGGAGGCAGCCACCCAGAGGTTGACCATGCTGGAGGCAGGCATCCTGCCCCAGGAGGGGCGCTTCCAGGCCCTGGCTGAGATCGCAGACATCCTCCAGCAGGAGCACTACCATGGCTGGGCAGATGTGGCCCACAGGTGAGCCCCAAGCACATAAACTATCCTTACAAAAGGGAGAGGCACACCCTCACCCTTACACATGCCCATTCCTGGCCACGGAAGAGGGGTGGTTTATGGATTCAAGGCTCCTTCTAAAAAGATCAATCTCCTATGGATGCTTGGAATTCTGCCATCAGTGATTCATTCCTTTTGGTGAAGCACTGTCCTTTTGATGTAGCCTCTGATTAGTTCATTCACTAAATAGCATTTATGGCATGTCTACTGTGTCCCACGCACCATTCTAAGTGCTGGAGGTTTTGCAGTGAAGAGGAAAAGCAAAAATCCCTCCCCCAGCCAGGTACAGTGGCGCATGCCTGTAATCCCAGCAGCTTGGGAGGTTGAGGCAGGTGGATCAGGCGTTCAAAGCCAGTCTCAGCAACTTAGTGAGACACGAAGCAACTCAGTGGGACCCTGCTATAAATAAAACAATAAAACGGGTCAGGGATGAGGCTCAGTGGTTAAGCAACTCTGGGTTCAATCCTTGGTACCAAAACAAAACAAAGCAGAACAGAACAAAAACAAACAAACAAAAAACCCTTGAGAAACTTCCTATTAAGAAAAACAGAAATAGAAAAATACAAAGTATACGAGATCATGATTTAAAATGTAGGGTCTGGGGATGTAGCTAAGTGATAGAACATGTGATTAGAATGTACAAGGTCTTGGGTTTAATCCCCAGCATCAAATTAATTAATTAACTAATTAATTGAAATAAATAAAGCAGGATAAGGGAATATGAAGGGCCAATGTGGGAAGTAGTGCAGATTGGGTGGCCAGAGGAGAGTCATTGGAAGATGACTTTTGAATAAAGACCAGAAAGGAATGAAAGGGCTTGTCATGCAGATATGGGGGACAGAGTGTCCCAGGCAGAAAAAACAGCAATTGTAGCATCCCAAGGTGGGTTCATGCCTGGCAAGTCTGAAAAACAGCATAAATGCCAGGAGTGGAAGAGGAGATGGGAATGGGAAAGAGCAGAATGAATCAGACATAACTTTCCTATGTTCATATATGAATACACAACCAGTGTAACTCCACATCGTGCACAACTACAAGAATGGGAAGTTATACTCCATGTATGTGTGATGTGTTAAAATACATTTTTAGTTATACTGTCATGTGTAACTAAAAAGAACAATTTTAAAAAAAAAATTTAAATGCTAGGGGTGACTAAGATGAGCAAGCTACAGGGGTGAGGTCAGGGAAGTTTAAGGTCAAGGTGTGGGAGTGGAAATCAGGCTGGGCCTTGCAGTTTTTACTCAGAAAAAGATGGGAAATCTTGGAGGGCTTGAGTAGAGAACTGATTTTTGTTTTACAATAATCACCTGGATGCCGTGTTGGGAAGAGGTCAAAGGAATAGCAGCAGAAGCAGAGAAACCAATTATGAAGCTATTGCTGGCTGGAGAGCAATGGAGGCAAGAGCAGTGGTGGGATTCTGAATGTATTTTGAAGGTAGTGCCAGACAAGATTTGCAGACAGATCAGAAGTTGGGTGTGAAGACTTGAGTTAAGATTTTAGTCTGGGCACCTGGAAGGATGGAGTTGGCATCAACTGACATAGGAACTAGAAGAGGGTGGGGCTGAAGGCCTAGACCTTCTGGCTTCTCTGCCTGAGTCCAGGGCAGGACACATTGCCCCAGCCTCCCCATGCAGAGGTTCACAGCCAGACCCTGGTTCCAGCCCCAGAAGTCCAACTCCTCCAGGACAGCCAAGTCCCACCACTATCCTGAGGTGGCTTCCCTGCCCCGGCCTACTGGACACTTGCCTTATTCTTGTGTCCTCCAGGCATGAGGAGATTGCCCAGCGCTGGAAAAGGCTCCTTCAGCATCTGCAGGAGCACAGGAAGCAGATGGCAGGTGTGCAGGCTGTGCTAAGCCTTCTGCAAGAGGTGGAGGCTGCCTTGGAACAGCTCCGGGAGCTGCAGGTGGGCACCGGACCAGCCAACCTCTGGGGAAATAGCAGAGTTAGGGGTCCTTTCCTAGCACTGGTGCTCACAGGGATCCAGCACCTTAGGACTGCCTTGACCACCTGTCTCTGGCCAGGTGCCAGCCAGTTCCATGACCTATGGGCAGCATCTGGCAGAAGTAGTGGAGCTGCTGCAGAGACATGACCTGCTAGAGTCCCAGGTCTTCACCCACGAAGCCCATGTGAGCCATCTTGCCCATCAGACTGCAGAGCTGGATTCCTCCCTGGGCACCAGTGTGGAGATGCTGCAGGTCAAGGCCAAGACCGAATCATTGGCCCAGCTCTACCAGAGTCTGACCTCTCTTGTCAGGGCCAGGTAAGAGTCTGACACAACTCCTCAAGCTTCTTTGGAACTTTTCTGTAACCCAAATTATCTCCTGCCCAGACTAAAATACTCTCGGCCGGCAACCTCCTCTACCGTGACCCTCTTTGCTAAGGCCCCTGTCTCACCTATTGAGTCATCCAGGGAAAAGTCCTGTCTAAGGGAAGCATCTGGCCCCCAGGGAACTCCCTCCCTATGCCCCTCAACTCCCCAACTCTCTTGGTGGCCCTTGCTATCCCCCAGGCGGGCCATGCTGGAGCAGACCCGACAGTGGGCAGAGTTCCTGAACAACTGTGAGGAGGAGGAGGCCTGCTTGAGGGAACTCAGACAGCAGATGGAAAATCTGTCCCTGGGTGGGGACCTCAGTCAGATCGCAGTCGCCCTGCAGAAACACAAGGTGCTCACTCCCTTGCTCCCTGCGAATCCCCACCTTTTCCTCACCCATCTGTCTTGGGAACCCAGTCCTCTCCCCTTTCCTTCCCATCACCAAGCCCCTCCCCACCACGCCTCGCCCTCTAGGCCCTGGAAACCGAGCTCCACCGCCACCAGGCTGTGTGCGTGAACCTCGTGCAGTCGGGGCACGACTTCAGCGCCCGGGGATCCCCGACGCAGTCGGATCCCAGGGAGCGGGCCGAGGCTGTGCAGAGAAAGTGGCAGCTGATCTGGACTCGGTTGGAGAAGCGGGTCTTGAGGCTGCAGACATCCCTGCTCTTACAGCAGGTAGAGAAGTGGAGCTTTCCTGTCAGGTGGGCGGGGCGGGGGGCGGGCACCTTCCTATGCTCACCCCGCCCTCGCTCCCCTCAGTATTTGGCTGACGCTGCGGAGGCGGCTGCGTGGCTGCGCGAACGGCGGCCCCAGCTGGAGACTGCGTTTTGTGGGGAGAGCCAGGCGGCCGCCGAGGCTCTGCTGCTGCGCCACCAGCGTCTGGAGCGCGCGGTGCGCTCCTTCGCGGCCGAGTTGCGGCGGCTGGACGAACAGGCGCGGGCCGCCGCGGCTCGGGTGTCACTCAGGGTGAGCGCCAGGACCGGGAAGGGACCCAGACTCGCCCGCTTCCAAGACCAAATGTGTAGTTTCTGCTCCGCACCTATGTCCCATACTCCACCGCCAGTGGGCCACACAGAGGGCGACAAATAGAAGGTCTTTGTGGTCCTGGCCCGAGAATCCTGTCGTTGTCTTGGCCCTGGTTGTGGGCATGTCCCTCCATCCTTAGTCTACTTGCCTAGTGACTAAGACCTGAAGTAGAATCCTGTCTGCCCACGCGAATCGAGGTCATCCTAGTACAACTGGGTTTGGCTCACTTTGCTCAGCCCAGTTCCGGAGCATTAAGCAGGTTCCTCCAGGAATGTCCCTTTTACTTTCACCACCAGACCTAAGGTGACCCTTAAGCCCTTTTAGTCTCTCTCACCTGACAGCCCTTCTGGGTTTTGGATGGTCTGACCTCTGCGCCAGACTGCTCCCTCTGTTCACTGAGCGCCTAGTCTCCAAAAGCATGTGTAGTGACCAGTTGGGTTCTGTTATCTTTCAAGAAACCATGCTTGTCACTGGAAGCAGTGGTGCACGCCTATAATTCCTGCAACTCAGGAGGCTGAGGCAGGAGGATCTCAAGTTCAAGACCAGCCTCAGCAACTTACCAAGGCCCTGAGCACCTTAGTGAGACCCTGTCTCAAATTTTTTAAAAATAAAAAGTGGCTGAGGATGTAGTTCAGTGTGAAGTGTCCCTGGGTTCAATTCCCAGTACTCAAAAGAAAAGAAAAAGAAATTGCATGTAGCTCAAGATGAGGCCAAGGAGACCCCTAGGCCCTGTGTTCATGCTTGGTTCCTTTACCCTGAGTTCCAAGGAAGCTCCATGTCCCACTCCCAGGTCTGAAAGGCCCATCTATCCCTTTTCCTTTGTGTTTATTCCCAGGATAACATAATTAATTTTTTTAAAAAATAGTTAATCTACAGATGTCATCAATGGTGTGGTCCAACCCCCTCTCTTTACAGATGAAGTAACCATGGCTCAGAGGGCCGGGTTACAGCCTAAGAACATGGAATTATCCCTACTTGACTTCCCATCTAGAGCTGTATCTACCCCACCCACACTGTGTTTCTGTGATGTTATACTAATACATAGTGCTTTAGGTATAGGATAATAATATGGGTTCTTCCTATTCTGTGTGTCCTGCTTTTCCAGTTTGATAATTGTTTAAATGAATACACAGGAGCGTCCTTATCCCTTTTGTGTGTCTCTATTGACCAGCCTGTGCTGGCAATGATGGAAAGGTCCTGCTTGGCCTCTGGCATTTCAGACTTTTGCTTTGCCCAGTGCTGAGTGGAAGATGCAGAGCTGCCCCTTCTGCTGAGGGGTAAAGCCATTCTGAGCAGAGCATTTGTACCTCCATCCAGGAGAAGCCCTCAGAATACTGGAGCAGAATTGATGAAGATACAATTGGGAGACCCCAGAATGGGACCCAAATCTTAGCAACACCAAGCAACCAACACTCATGCCCCCAGGTCCAGATGCACTTTATCTCCACAGGTATGAGGTCAAGAGCCATGTGGGAGTCTTAACAGGTTGTCATGAAGGAAGGGATTAAACATATTGTGTGTGGTGGCTCTCTGGAGCATCCAACAACTGAAGGGAAGAAATTTAGGGAGGTCAGTTTGGGCTCAGCAGCAAGAGGGACTTGGAGCTTCCCAGAGAGCACCGACCGCCCATTAGGCGGCCATGGAGATGTGGTTTCACACCAGTGTAGTTTAGATGAGATGGTCATGTAGGCCTTGTCCAGCTTGAAATTCTCTTGAATTCCCCCTTCTCCCACCCCCTAGTTCTTGTTTTCTCTCCCTTTCTGGTCCTCTTCTTTAGTCCCCTCAACCCAGTCCTGAGCAGCTTGGGTTGATGCTGCCACTGCTGTCAACACTTTCCCAGGGACAGAAGTAAAATGTGGCACAGATTTGGTGCTTGGACATCTCCAAGAAGTCATGCCAGCCTGTTTCCCCAACCTTCTCTTCCCAGCTTCCAGTACCCTAGCCACCTTGCCTTCTCCTTTGCAAATGCTACCTTTCTGGAAGGCCCACTGGGGCCCTACCTTGTCCTTGAAATCTTTCCCAACATTCCAGACCATTCTGGCTTTCCCCACAGCTGGACACCCATACTACTTATTTCACATGACACATCCTCTGTTTACCTACAGACATCCCAGGATAGTGTCCTACATGCTCTGAGTCTGTGAGCCTGTAAGGTTTGCAAGCCCCTGGATAGGAAGGTCCTAGGTTCCTCACATAGGGTCAGGCACAGGGAAGCACTAAATAATAAATAACCCCCATCTATCCCCATGGTGACTTCTGGGTGGGGAAGAGGAGCAGGCCGTGAGCAGTACTTGCAGCCTATATTCCCATAGGGTCAAGGTTCACCTGGCTCTCAGAAGTGGACACCCTGGAGCTGAAGGACTGGGGAGACTGCCAGGCCAAGGTACCTATCAGCCATGGCATGAAGCAGGAGCCCCAGGTACCCACCCAACCCAACCAAGGCTTCTCAGGCTTAGTGGGAGCTTAGTGGGAGCCCCTTGTGGACATACTGCTCTATATCTGCACAGGTGATGTCTTCCCTGAGCCCTCCAGCAAAAGGCCCAAGCATGGCTCTCTCTGCTGAGTCTGACCTTGACTTTGATCCCAACACCATACTCCAGACACAGGACCACTTGAGCCAGAACTATGAGAGTCTGCGGGCTCTGGCAGAGGTAATGTTCCTCGTGCAGAAATTGTTCATCAAACCTCTACCCTGGGCTAGACCCTGCGTCTCCATCTCAAAGGACAGATCAGTGACCGACATGCTCCCTGCCTCAAGGAATTTATGTCATAACTGAACACAAGTCGACAAATCTTATATGGATGCAGTATAATGGGAGCACATGATAGAGGAGCCCAGGTCAGCTTGGGGTAAGAGGGAAAGACATTTAAGATGAGACTTGAGCAAGGAGAAGCAGAGAGCAGGCAACCCTGATGAAGCAGGCCAGGACCTAAGCAAGGGCTGGGAGTAAGCTCAATGGAGGAGGCCAAAGCCAGAGTGCCTGGAAAACAGAGGCCAGGGTGCAATGGCTAGAGGAGAGCCTGGAGAGGCATGCAGGCCTGCCTGGACAGAGCCAAAGCCCACAGCGAAATGTGGATTTGACCTAAGAGCTTACACCAACCCTCCCCTAACCTCTTACCCTTTCCCTCTGCTGGGTGCCAAGAGGTCCCTGATAGGACATAGGGCCCAGCACTGGGACAAAGACCTCCTCTGGCCCTGGCAAATGCTGATGGGCTTGACGGGGGGAGAACCCTCTGGACCTTCTCTGAGTGCCATGTTGGGGGCATTGATTCTCACCCAGTCCTCACCCAGCCCACCTCTCCTCAGCTCCGCAGGGCCCGTTTGGAGGAGGCAGTGGCTCTGTTTGGCTTCTACCGCTCCTGTGGGGAGCTCCAGTCCTGGCTGGAGGAGCAGACAGTGCTGTTCCAAATGCTGCAGCCCCAGGCCGACAACTTGGAGGTCATGCAGTCCAAATATGAGGTACAGCCCCTTGAAACCGAAAGGGGTCTAGGGTGCTCAGTCCCTCCTCGCCTTGCTCCTGCCTCCCTGTTATTCACTGCTGTGCCCCAGGTCCCCATGTTAACTGAAGTCCTGTCTTGGAGGGGAGCAAGGGTAGTGAATAGATCCTGAAGGTTAAAGACTCAGAGGCCTGCCCTTCCTGAGGCAGGCAACATAAGCATCGCCATGTCCGAGCATGTCAGAGGTTCTTCATAGTCCCATGGAAAGAAAACACAGCCCTCCCCTGGGAGTGGTGGCATATGCCCACAATCCCAGCCTCAAGAGGCTGAGGCAAGAGGATTGCAAATTCAAGGCCAGCCTGGGCAATTAGTGGGACCCTGTCACAAAATAAAAAATTAAAAGGGCTGGGATGTAGCTCAGTGATAGAGCACCCTGGGTTCAATCTCCAAGTACCACCAAAAAAGAAAAAAACAGAGGCCTGGGTCCTCCTTCTCCCCAGAACTTCCTCATTACCCTGGCTGTGAGAAAGGGCCACTGGGCTGAGGTCAACAGCTCTGCTGAGCAACTGAAGCAGAGATGTCCTGGGGACTTCACGAAAATCCAGCAACAACAAGAAGACCTGCGCCAGAGGTGAGAATGAGGGGGAGTGCCAGGTAATGGGGACAGCTGGAGGCAAGGTCTGGGCCTGGTGTCTCCTACAATGGCAGTATCAGGGACAGGGAGGAGAGGGCAGGGATGGCCAGTTTAGCAATTGTTCGTATAAGACTCTAGTCAAGGCCCCAAAATGGACAGGAATGTGTCCCTGTGATGGAGACATTCCTGTGCCCTCTGCCCAGGTGGGGCCAGCTAGAAGCCCTGAAGAAGGAGAAGGGCCTGCAGCTGGCACACAGCGTGGAAGTGTACAGTTTTCTGCAGGAGTATGGGCACACACAGGCCCAGCTGCAGGACACACTACTCCGACTGGAGGCCCTGGAGCCAGAGAGCTCTGAGGACAGCCACCGTGCCCTGCAGCTGACCCAGCAGAAGGTCCTGGTGCTGGAGAGGAGGATCCACTACCTCCAGAGAGTAGCTGTAAAGTACGACTGGTGACAGTGCCCTGGGAGGCAGCAAAGTCAGAGGGAGGCCTGAGCAAGGCATTGAAATGAGGAAGGAGCCAGAAACTGGGATGGGGAGATAGCTAGGATGAGCTATCAGAAAGGCCTGGGCAGAGGTGGGAGATAGCATGAGAAAGTGCTCTTGGGGAAAGAAAAAGCCACGTGTCCATACTGCCCCTAAATCAGGTGGGGTGGGCATTCAGAGTTGTCACCCCTTTCCCAGGGGATATAGGACTGAGCAGATGACATATGTCTGGAACACAGGGCCCAAGGCAGGGCCCTGACTGTCCAGTGGCCTGTCTCCTAGGGTGGAGGAGTCAGGCCCTGCAGAGAGCCAGCCCCTGCAGGAACAGATGGAGATGCTGCAGGGGCTGCTGAAGCAAGCACAGGGGCAGGTGACCCAAAAGGCCCAGGTGTGGGCCAAGGCTCAGGCTCGGCAGAGCTTCCTGCAGGAGAGCCGGCAGCTGATGCTGTGGATAGAGGGTGTCCAGGCTCGACTGCACTGCAAAGAGGAGCTGGTGGATGCAGCCTCAGCTCAGCGACTGCTGAAGGAACATGGAAAACTGCAGGAGGAGATCCACCTACAGCAAGAAAGGTCAGGAAGGGAGGGCAGGCAGGGTGCACTTCAGGGTGGGTGAAGCCTTGGACCCAGAAAGGGAGGGCAGGAAGCAGCATTGTCACCAGGGGAGTGGTACTTGAGGCAGGTTTACAGAAGGGACCTAGGCTTGGATCAGGCAGCCCATATGCTTTAGGGAAGCCCCAGGACATTGAGCTGCCTGGGAGGCTCTATCTTGTGAAGGCCCAGCCATGCCCCTCCAGGTGAGCTAATGGATACCACTGAGTCAGGGCAATCTAGCCCTTCATTCTGGATTATGCAACCCCTGTGGCTCCTGGAATCAAATGACTCAGAACCCACCCATGAACTACAGTACTGCCTCCTCAGTATGGTGATGCCTGAACTCCTGAAGGGATGATGTGATGGCCCAGCAGGCAGGCAGGGCCACCATGTGCAGTGCTCAGGCTGTGACCAGTCCTCAGGAACCTGACAGGTGTCAAACAGACCCTGAGAAACATCTGCCCTCTCTCTGCTTGCCACACCCCATTACGTAGTTCAGGGCTTCAGCAGCTCACAGGAAGTAGAAGTTTTTTCCTACTTCACGCAATGGTGTCACCTAATCCCCAGCTGTGTGACTGCACCCAGTTAAAAGGATCACCTGTCCTACTTGTTTAAAGGCTCCATATGGGCTTGCAGTGGCCTTGGACACAAGGATGCATGTGGTTTGAGTGATCTGTCTCTTGAGTTGTGTTGTCCCAGCATGTCCACTTGCTTGGGCATTGGCCATTATCCATCCACATTAGAAGATGGTTAACAGGAGTGAAGGTGTGGTATGGCAGAGATCTTGATACTATTGGGTCCTAAGCACTGTGCTGGGCCCATTACATTCACAGCATCATCATGTGGCAGGGCATAGCCATCCCATAGAGCAGGTGAACCAACTGGCAGACCCCTGCTGCCAGTCACCCTCACATCAGAGCTCCACTGTGAATGAACCATGGAGATGAGACAGGAGGAAGCTGGGAGAGGAGTCAGATAGGGAATGAACCTCTGCCTATTGTCCTGGACAGGGTACAGCAACTGGAAGCTCAGGGCTGGACCATGGCAGCCTTAGACTCCCTACATTCCCAAGAGGTGGCCAGTGCTCTGCGGCTCCTGGGCCAGTGTGACCAGGAGCTGAAGACTACATGGGAGCAGAGACAGCAGAGGCTGTGGGAGGGGCTGCAGTTGCACAGGTTTAGCCAAGAAGTGGATGTTTTCATTGCCACCTGTACCGACCACGAGACCTTCCTGTGCCTGGACAACCTGGGGGTATGGAACCAGGGATGTGGAACTAGGTTACTGGGTTATCAATCCCCCATCACTGGAGGGAGCTCATCTCCCAGGTCCAGAAGCCAGGTTGGGCAGGAGGCCCCCAGGGCCATGGTGGGTGAGATGGTGCTGACCCCATCCTCCCAGGCATGACCTCAGATCTCTATATCCCAGGAAGATGTGAGGGAGGCCCAGAGCCTGCTGCAGCAGCACCAGGCCTTTGGGTGGCTCCTGGGAACCCTGGGCCTTCGAGCAGAGGCCCTGCAGGTCCACGGCAAGAAACTGGTTCAGAACAAACACCCTGCTGCATACAAGTGAGCCTGGCCTGCCGTCCTTTCTCCTGTGCAGACTGCTACACTGGCTGGAGAGTGGGAGGGCAGAGGGGTGCACCTGGGTGGGGTGGGCCTCAGGTCAGAAAGGAGCTCTCCCCTCCCCCACCTCCAGAGTCAGAGAACAGCTGCAGAGTATCCAGGCGCAGTGGACCAGGGTCCAGGAGAGGAGTGAGCAGAGGAGGAGGCAGCTGCTGGCTTCCCTCCAGCTTCAGGTGAGGGGGTGTCTGGGTACAGGAGGCCTCCCCAAGATCAGTGCCTGAGGGTCCACAGTGTGACAACATGGAGTATTTCAGTTTCCAAGCACTCTTCCCACACATAACATCATTTCCTCTCGCAGCACCTCCTGAGAGCCAAGTATGTGCCTCAAGTGTTTCCTGAGGAGGAGAATGAAATGTGGCCACTCAGCTCTCAGAGCCTGGGCCAGGCCTAAAATGCAGGCCTTCTGACTAACCCCACCACTGCCTCGCCCTGCTATTCCTCTTCCCTGCATTTCTAGCACATTCTAGGGTCTTGCATGGGTTGAGCAGAAGCTGCAGACTGCAGTTCTGTGGGTATTTGTTCAGTCCCAGAGCAGCTCTAGGCTGGGCCAGGTCACAGGGCCTCCCAGAGCTTTGGCCTATCAGAGCAAGATGGCCAAACATGACCTCATGTGGGCTGCAGGAGTGGGAACCTGCCAGGTACTCCTCCTATCTGGGCACAGTATTTCTGTGGAGTAGGAACCTCGTTTATGCTCCAAAATTGGCTGTGGGTCTTGCTTTCCCCACAGGGGTCCCTCAAACCCCACTTCCTAAAGATAGATCCTTGCACCAGCCTTGTCCCCAGGCTATGAAAACAACCCTTTCTGGTTCTTGGGCAGGAATGGAAGCAGGACGTGGTGGAGCTGATGCTGTGGATGGAGGAGAAGTCAATGGCAGCACATGAGCCCTCCCAAGCACCCAGCAACGTTCTGCAGAAACTGAAGCGGCATAAAGCAGTTGAGAGGGAGCTACTGGCCACCTATGGGCATATGAAGGGCCTGCAACAGGTAGGGGACACTGCACAGAGACAACCCACACTAGTCCACATGTTTTCATGAAATAAAGCCACTGAAGGAAGAATCAATTCCAGTTACCATGGAGTCAGGATCACCCAGTCACCTACTTCACTCAGCTGGGTATCCCTTTGCCTTGGCAACCAAACCAATACAGAAAGCTGCCACCATCCCTGCTCCCTCCATTCTCCAGGACAAGCTTTAGAGCCTGCCACCTCACCAGAACAAAGGCAGGCTCTTCCCTGCTTTCCACTTGTGCCTGCTCACCCCACTCTGCTTGCCTTCTTGCTTCTGCCCACACCTGGGGAGGGGACATGTGAACTGCTAGAGCCCAGACAACCTGTCACCTGCCCCCTTGCCCCCTGGGTCCAGCCTACTGTGGTCCAACAACCCAGAAAAGTGCCTTGTGCTTTTGTCCCCATGATCCAGGCTGGGAGAGAACTGTTGTGCAGCAATCCACATGCCCAGGAAGACATACAGTCCAGGCTTCAGGACCTGGGGCACAAGTGGGAGGAGCTGAATCACAAGATGGCAGAGCGTGGGGATGAGCTTCAGCAGGCTAGACAGCAGGAACAGCTCCTGGGGCTGCTGCAGGTTACAGGAGGGAGATGGGCTGGGCTGGGGCTGGGTAGAAGCAGGCAAGACAGAAGGTAGAGGGAAGGAGTCTGGGTGTTCTACTGCCTCTAGAATGGCACATGAAGTCTTGTAGCCTGTGGAGGCCTCTGGCCCACAGCAAGTTAAGCATGGCTTTACCCTTCAGAAGGCCAGTATAGGAGTGGCTTTCGTGTGTTCAGGGTGTGGTCAACACAACTTGAGTCCTCCAGAAAGAAAGAAGCATGAGGGGACAGGGTATAGTGTGGGCACTGCTGGTTGGGACTGACAATGATAGGTCCCTGGGGAGTCTGGTGTTGTAAGACCTGAGTCTCACCTGCTGTGCTTTAGTGAAGAGCCTAATGTACCCCCTGTGGCCCTACTCAGGATGCCAAGGAAACGATGGAGCAGCTAGAGGGGGCCCTACAGAGTGCAAAAATGGAGCCAGACCTGTGTTCAATCCGAGGGCTGCAGAGACAGCACTGCCGTTTGGAGGGTGAAAGCCAGGCATTGACCAGCAAGATGGCTGCCCTCATCTCCCAGGCCCATGGTGTGGTCACTTCCCAGACCATCTTAGAGGAGATTCAGGAGTGCCAACAGAGGTGAGACCCTGTCCACAGACTCACCTCTGTTCCATCTTCACCCTGCTGTGTCATTCTCACTCATCCTTTGTTAACCCAAAGGCCAACGGGGTGGCAACTCTGGCCTGGATGTCCAAATCTCCTTCCTTTATGAGTGGAGATGTTTTGGGTAGGAGGGTCAGAAATCCCAGTAGGCATCCTAAGCAGGACACCCCTGCCTGAAGTCAGACAGGTCCTCCGAGTGGTGAAGTGGACCCTGTGTCTCCGGCTTTGTCCCCCTTTTCAGATATGACTTTCCTCCATTCACTGATCATGTTTTCCATAGGTACCTGGCTGGGCCAAGGAAGAAACAGGTCTGGTCCTTACCCCATTACCAACTTCTCCCATCTCTTTTTCCTCCACTCAGGTTCAAGACCCTGCAGGGCCATCTGACCACCCAGTACCTGCAGTTTCAGGCCTCAGTTGAGCTGTATGAATTTGACCACCTGAGCAACCTGGAGCTCACTTGGGTGGCTGAGCACATGCCTAGGACCAGCCCCACCAGCTGTGCCCAGTGCTGGGATAGTGCCCAGAGCCTTCAAATCAAGCACAAGGTGATGGCCCCTTTTCCTCCCAGGACCCCTGATACCCATCCCCAGACCTCAGGAGTCCTCTGCCAAAACTCAGGGTGTCATGGCCTCTAAGTCTTTTTCCCTGGATTCCATATCTCTGCCCCAGCTATTTTTGATCTGGGGTCTTACCACAACTAGGTGCTAAAGTCATATCCATGCCTCTGCTCTGAACACTCTGTGGGTAAGGGAACCTCAGAGGCAATGCCTGTCATGCTTTTTGGTGGCAGGAAATCCAAGCTGAGGTGAGAGCCCACCAAGGGCAGGTGCAACGGGTGCTGGGTTCTGGCAGGAGCCTTGCATCCTCTGGGCACCTCCACGCTCAGCACATTATGGAGCAGTGCCAGGAGCTGGAAGGCCGTTGGGCAGAGCTGGAGCAGGCATGTGAGGCACAGGCACACTGCCTGCAGCAGGCCGTCACTTTCCAACAGGTAGGATGGAGAAAGCCCAGGGTCAGGGGAGAGCAGGCCCTGTAAGGGAGCATTTGTGCACCCTCAGGGAGGGAAGTCAGTGGTGAGAGCCAGCACCAGGAGCTGGCTGGTCCCCATGTAGGCCCAGAAGGTCCTCTCTGCAGGCTTCTGGTGAGCACAGTATCCTCAGTGGGTGATGGAGGGTTCTGTATGAGATTACCAAGGTGAGTGTTACTATTCTTGGCAGTACTTTCTCGATGCATCAGAGCTGGAGGGCTGGGTGGAGGAGAAGCGGCCACTGGCAAGCAGTCAGAACTATGGAAGGGACGAGGCAGCTACCTTGGAGCTCATCAGAAAGCACCAGGTACCCTGCCCTGAGCAGCCCCATAGGGTGGACTTGGGTGGTGGTGGACCATGAAGAGGGGGTCTGACTCACCCCAAAGGGCACATATGACTTCTTGGAGGCACAGAGCCCTCCCCTTTCTTCCTGAAGACAAGACCTGCCCCATCCCACTGCAGCCCAACTCCTGTGGCACCCTCCTCCTCTCCAATGCTCCCTCCTGCCACTGCAGCCCCAGAGCTGGGACCTGGGAGCACTCTGCCTCTCTCTCCTCTCCCTGCTGCCTCAGCCTCTTGAGTGCCTCTTTTTCCTCTTCCTTCCTTTTCTCTCCAACACTTTCTACTCCTTCAGGGGTACCTGCTCCAGCCCACCCCATGTCTTCCATGGTATTTTCCCCCAAGGCTTTGAATATCACCCTTGGAGTTAACCAAATGCCCTTCCTGAAACCTTCTTCCTCCTACAAGTAATCCCTGATTAAAGGGAGGGAGACCTAGAAGTCCCCTCCTCATTTCTGGAATTAAACTCTCAGAACCACACAAGCTCCACAGCCTGGACTCCATGACATTACTATTTCCATGTGTCCTAGACCTGAGGACCTTTAGTGAGCCATTCCTTTAAGGTATGCCTATAGTCTTGGTCCCATGGAGCTTCTGCGGCCCAAGCTTCCTTTATTCTGTCTACCTCTTACACTTTGAGGGTGGGGGTCTAGTATGCTGCTCCCTTCCTTGGCCCATACTATCCACCATTCACCCTTTCCTACTAAATAATGAGTCCTCTGAGGGCACAGACCATGTCTTCAGTTTTTGGAACAGTCAGTACATCATTAGTATTGGGTAATGAGGCTGAATGGGCAGATGGATGAGTGGATGAGTGAATGGATGGAAGGTGAGTGGATAGGTGTGGGGAGGGTGGGCAGGTGGGTGGGTGGATGGGTAGATGAAGAGTCATGAGTCCTGGCCTGGCATGTGTTCTTATGTTGGCAGGTGCTGCGGCAGGAACTAGCTCTTTCTTGGAGCTCGATGGAGGAGCTTAACCAGAAAGTCCAAACCCTCACTGGTCTGGAGGCCCCTAAGCAGCTGGGTGTAGTGCAGGAGAGGCTCCGGAAGCAGCTGTGGGTGCTACAGGAGCTGGTAGCCACACGGTGAGAGCGATTGCAGCCCATCTCATCAGTGGGTACAGGGGTCCTAGCCTCCGTTGACTTTGCCATGCCATGGCCCTAAGTTGATACACATGACCTCAGGCCCACAGAGATACATCAGGAGAAGAATGTCTTTGCTATGTTGCTCACCTATTTTCATAAGTTCTTCACTCATAGCCCACTGGGCAGGAACTTGGGTCCCCCAACTCAAGGTCATCCATCTCTTCCCCACATCTACACCCTCCTTTTACCCTCTCCTTGTCTTCCTGTGTCTGCTTATCCCTGAATCCTGGATCATAGACTTGAGCAGAGACCATGAAAAACCCAATTCTTCAGGTCACTTCCTTCAACTGGCCCAGCTGTCCCCAGGAGGAGAGCAACTAACTCCTTGGGAATCATGGGCTGTTACCACAGGGGCCAGGAGCTGGAGGGGACCCTGAGGCTGCATGAGTTCATGAAGGAGGCTGAGGATCTGCAGAGTTGGCTGGCCAGTCAGAAACAGGTGGTCAGAGGAGAGGAGAACCTTGGAGGGGACTATGAGCATGTGCTGGTGAGGGGGCTAGGGGAAAGGAGGATGCACCGGGGCAGGCTATGGGAGAGAGGGTGGTTGGTCCTGCTGGGTCGGATGGAGAAGGTGCAGGGGAGTCAGGAGTCCTAGCTAAGGACAGGCCTTCAGAGTAGAGTAAGCAGGCTGTGGCTATCCAATCCCACTTTTCCCTTTGGGTCACTGAGGTGCCTCACTCCCAAAGCTGCTTGCTGCCTGACCAGTGGGTGCCACATGTCACCCACTCCCCTCTCTCCTCAGCACCTCTGTACCAAGTTTGCAAAATTTCAGCATCAGATGGAGATGGGTGGCCAGTGGGTGGCAGCCTGTCAGCAGCTGGCAAAGAGACTGCTGGAACATGGGCACAGTGCTGCCCCCAAGGTCCATCAGAAGCAACAGGATCTACAGTGAGTACTGGGGCTGGGTTCAGGGGAAGGTGTTGGGCAGGGGGTCTGTGGTGTTAAAGAGGGCAGCATGCTCCAAGGCCCACACAGGTTCTGCCTACGCATCTAGAGAGGGGCTAGTGCCAGGGAAGACCACAGGCTATGGTCTGTGATGGGAGGTAAGGCCAGGTGTACAGGCCAGAGAGCCCTGCCCAGGGCTCCAGGGGCACTTTTCCTACCCACTGGTCCTAAAACGTATAGAAGGAGATGCAGGGAGACTGCCTGGGCCAGGGAAGGGGCTTTCCATGGGCTCCCCCAGCTCCCATAACTGCCTCCTACAGAGCCCTTACATACCACTTTCCCAGTTGCCACCCAGCTGGTGTGGATCCACCCCCAACCTGTGAACTTAAGGTAAGGTTATGACTTGTTCATAACCCCTAGCACAGGGCCTGGCCCGGTGGAAACCTTTGAGCTCAGCCAGAGTTTGCTGGTAAATGAAAGAATGGAGAGATGTGGCCTCTGCCCCCAAGGCATTTGTAATCTGATTGACATATTCAGAATCAAACACCCAAGATGTAAGGAGTATCACAAAGAAGAGAGATCAATTAAGTGCTGAGAATTATACCAGCAAAGGACCAAGTTCATGGTGAAGCTAGAGAGAGGCTCCTGCTGGAGAGGAAGGTTTGCATATGGGCCAAAGGCAGAGGTATTAAGGAAGAGGCCCATTCAGGAGCTTTGGGAAAGTTGTGGATACAACTCAGGGAGGAGGAGGGTTGAATAGACTAACAAGGGAGGGGAACTCAAGGCTGATCCCCTGCTTGTTTTCCATGTGCCATGGTCAGGACTGCCTGGTCAGAGCTATGGGAGCTGACCCGTGCTCGAGGCCAACTGCTCCAAGATGCAAAGACCACCCTCAGAGTTCATGGAGATCTGTTGGAAGTCCTCAACCAGATCCAGGTGTGAGCTCAGGGGGAAGAAAGGGATTCTTTGTTAAAGTGGGTCCTTCCTATGCTTAGTGCCCTACCCACCATTCCTGACCCTGGTGGACCTCTGCTCTCCTCAGGAGAAGGCCATGAGCCTCCCCAGTGATGTGGCCCAGGACCTGCGTGGGGTAGAGGC
Organism: Glaucomys volans; assembly: GCA_020662805.1. NCBI lineage: Eukaryota > Metazoa > Chordata > Mammalia > Rodentia > Sciuridae > Glaucomys > Glaucomys volans. The sequence continues at coordinate 55,466 of JAJEJO010036995.1, forward strand.
CCAACTGAGGAGACAGGAGGGGTTGGAGCGTGAGCTTTCCATCTCTGAGCAGCAGGTGAGCAGACGGGCTGCCTCTCCTGCTTGGGCCTTGCAGGTCCCTCTGGCTTGGTCCATCTGTTCTCCTAGATTCCCACTCTCCCTCAGCTTCCAATGGGGCCCATTGCACATGACAGGCCATGGCCCAAGGAGGACACTTGAGTTCCCCTATGAGGGACACATTTTGGGATGGCCAGGCCTCTGAGGACACAACCCTTCCTCTCTATCCCCTATCTGATAATAGATGCAGAAACTGCTGGAGGCTGGAGGCAGGGTGCAAAAGTTGTGTCCAGGACCTCAGGCCCATGCCATGCAGCAGAGGCAGCAAGCTGTGACACAGGCCTGGAAGGCTCTGCAGTTGCAAGTGGAGCGGCGCAGGGCCCACCTGGAGCAGGCGTGCCTCCTGGCCCGATTCCACACAGCAGTGAGAGCTCCTTCCCCTTTTGAGGGAACTGTGTGTGTGCATGTGCGTGTTGTGCCTTGTGTGTGCATGCACTAATGAAGAAAAACAAGTGGTGGCACGAGATGGGACAATGACATGAAGAATATGAGCCTACCGAGATGTCAGTCTAGCTGCTCAGAGGTTGAGTCAAGGGGACATGGCAGAAACTTCTCAGGTTTGGGTGAATGCCAGCCCGATGAGTGGCAGGGTCCAAGCCAGGGCTGAGGAGAGAAAGCCCATAGTTGGAGACCCAGCTGTTCTAGACAGTGTCCTCTGATTCAACCCACATCTATTTAACACTGTGTTGAGCTCTCTGCTAGGAGCTGTGGGTGGAGAACAGAGGGTGATATGGATGATAAAATTACTGCCCTCATGGAGTCCACCTTTATGGGGACATGAGCCTAACCCACCAAGGAGTCAGATGAGAACAGTGAGCCTGGCAAAGGGCCATCCCAAGGAGTCCCCATGTCCCAGTGCCTGGTAGACCAGGAGGCTCAAACTATGACACTGCAAAAAGGCTTGATTTGAGGGTGCCATTCTGCCACTCCGCAGCACTCTGAGCAAGGCACTCAACTCTAGGTTGTTACTCTCTGCCAGTCAAGCACCTATAATTTACAAAACTCTTTCACATACTTGGTGACAATATGTCACAGAGAACAGAGAAATCAGGTGTTGACGGCTCCGAGCACCTCACCTGAGACCCTGACTCTGGACAGCTCAGGTGGTTTCGATGTGTGAGTGTATTCCAATGGGCTGCAGTTGTGCCTCTGTGCCTGGTTCTCTGCCACCCATGCCTCTTCCTCACCTTCTTGATCAGGTGCAGGACTATACTTTCTGGGCAGCCAACATAAAGCAGGAACTGCAGGTAGAAGAGAGCTCCCTGGAGCCCAGCAGCAGCCTGCTCAGGCTCAGGACTCACGAATGGCTTCAGGCAGAGCTGGAGGCCCAGGAGGAGCTGCGACTACAGGCCTCCCAGTTGGGCCAGAAGGCACTTCTGGCTGTAGGGATACCCACCAAGGAGGTAGGTCCCCTCTCCTCATGCTCCCAGCCTACCCTGACCTGACCTAGCCTGCCTGTCCCCCAGGTTCTCTATGGCACACAGGCCTCTCCTCAGAGGCTTCCCTTGGGGTCCCTTGGGACCCACTTCCATCTGGTTCATGCCACCATCCCCAGCTCTGCCTCCCCACATGCCCAACTCCAGGTCCTGGATGGGCTACAAGCCCTGCAGGAAGAGCGAGACCAGGTGTTTCAGGCGTGGTCAAAGAAGCAAGAGAAGCTACAGGCTGCACACCAGGAACAGCTCTTTCTCAGACGGTGCCACCACCTGGAGAAGATCCTCACAGCACAGGAGGCAGGTGCCCTTGACATGTTTCATCTCACATGGTGCTATATCTCTTTCCACTCCTTCCTTTCCTCTTGAGTATTTGGCATTTTCTTTGACATGGAACACAGGCTGTGTGTGAGTCCTCCCAGGTGCCCAGGGTAGAGCACTGGGCCCCCACCAGCACCCCTAGGCCAGATTCAGGCCTTCTCCTCCCCATTCCCACCCCCAGACTGAGCTCCAAGGGAGGTTGGTCATACTCCCCACTTTGTGCAGAGGTCAAGTATTGCTGGCCTCCAACCCAGGCCCTCACTCCCATTCACGGCTCCTCTGCCTGTGCTCAGTGCTTTTGTCAGTCACAGCCACAGCCCAGGCCCTTGCTTCGTTCACCCAGGGGCACTGCCTCAGCACAGATGGGTGCAGGGAAGGACCTGCTGGCTGACAGCCCTCAATGACCTCTTACTTTTCCATGGCCTGATACAGATGTCCCTGAAAACCTGTGCCCTGGGCAGTTCAGTGGAAGAGGTAGAGCAGTTGATCCGCAAGCATGTGATCTTCCAGAAGGTGCTGACTTCCCAGAACAAGAAGGTGATAGACCCTGGGAATCCTGGGCATGGTCAGAGTGATGGGGGTGGGGGTGAGTCCTGTATGGGGAACATGGTGAGCACCCAGAGGCAGCACTGATATGCCTATGGGGCTGAATGAGAACAGTAGTATGTGTGGCTCAAGTGAGGGTCCTGAATGGGATGGGCGATGCTGGAGGGACCAGGGTGGGTACTTAGTTCTGTCCACATCACATGGTTACCAGGGAGCAGCTCGGATCTGGATTGTTGCTAGGAGGATTAGCCAACCCTTGGCAATGTTAGGCTGAGGGAAAGACTCCAAGACTCTGGAAGAAAGGACTGTGGGTCCTGGGGCCAGTCCTAGTCCAGTCTCCCAGGGTGAGAAACCAACAGCCCTGCTTCTGCCCCACAGGAGGCTCTTCTGTATGAACAGCTGAAGATGCTTCCAGATACCAAGGGACAGGATTTGCTTCACAGAGTGCTGGAGCGCTGGGCTCTCGTGAAGGAGCTGGCAGAGAACCGAGGACATGCCCTGCACACCTCCCTGCTGATAGCCAACTTCACTAGAGCTGCAACCCAGGTAAGAGGGCTACCCACTGCCCAGTACTTTCCATTTAGACTACATCTTGCAGTTTAAGATGACCTTCAAGCTAGGCACAATGACACATGCCTGGAATCCCAGCTACTAGGGAGGTTGATGCAGGAGGTCCAGAAATTTGAGGCTTGCCTCAGCATCTTTGCAAAACCCTGTCTCAAAATGAAAGATAAAAAAGACTGGGATTGTAACTCTGTAGAGTGCCCCTGGGTTCAATCCCAACACCACAGAAGAAAGGAGATGACCTTGACACCATAACCCTATGATGAGGAAAACTGAGATTTGGAGAGTTAAATTGTTTCCCAGGTGCCGTGCTGGAGTCCAGAACATTTGATTCTAAGCACGTGTGTGTGGAGACCCTAGAAAGGCAGGGAAGTGAGCAGAACAGTGCAGGGTCCCAGGAGCAGGGGTTACACCTCTGAAATGAGATCTACCCCAAGGCCCCCGCCCAGCCACTTCCTGTGGCTGGGAGCAGCTGGGCCTGGGACATGTCTTCCTGATTATCTCATTTACCTTCTGGAACCCATTTCATGTACCACACACTACCAGCCCTGGCCCTGGCCAGTAACCTACCACTTGGTCTCAGCTGAGGGGGCAGCATGGGGGTTGGAGCATCATGTTTCTACTCCCACCAGGCTGACAACTGGGTTCAGGACCGGGCACAGCAACTGAGAGAGCCGATCCCTCCTGGGGACCTAAAAGATTATTTGAAGCACCTCCAAAAACACAAGGTCCTTGAGGCTGAGGTCCAGGCCCACCAGGAGGTCATGACTTTGGTTGCCAAGGTAACACCAGCCTTAAGCTGCAGCCTGCTCTAATATGTGGACTTCAGGATGGCCTAGGGGTAGGGTCTCGCGCAGGAGGAAAGGCATAGGCAAGCTCCCTGTGTCCTCTCTCTCCCTAGCAGGGTGAGGCTCTCCAGGCACAGAGCCACCCTTGGGCAGAAACGGTCTCTCAGAGGCTGCAGGTGTTGCAGGAGCACTGGGAGAAGCTGAAGCAGGTGGTGGCTCTCCGGGGCCAGGACCTGGAAGATAAGCGGAACTTCCTGGAGTTCCTGCAGAGAGCAGACCTTGCAGAGGCCTGGATCCAAAAGAAGGTGGAGACCCAGCTGGGCAGGGGCTGCCTGGGGGCTGAGAGTTGGGGTAAGGAGGGACACAGATCTGTGGTTCTTTGGCTCCCTGGCAGGAGGTAGTCCTGGCAGACATTCCCAAAGCCTCTACCTGCCCCTTCCTATCACAATAGTTGGTGCCACGGGGCTGGGTGTCTGGAACCAGTGCTCAGCATGCTGTCTTCCCCTCCCTTGGCCTCTGTAGGAGGTGATGGTGAACACCAGTGACCTGGGCCAGGATCTGGAGCATTGCCTGCGGCTCTACAGAAGACTCCGTGAGTTCCAAGGTGCCATGGCCAGGGTAAGGGGCTCTGCCAGGGAGGGGTTGGCACGGCATCCCCCTTTGGAAATGCAGTTAGGAGCAGTGAAAGAGTATGGACTCCAGAGAATGGTGTGGCCAAAGTGTCAGCTCTGCATTTACATACAGCCTTTTGATCAGGACTTCATTTCTTCATCTCTATATTGGGGATCACGGCTGTCTCAGAAGCAGGGGGCAGTTACATGAGTCTCTACCTATGAAAAAACTGCAGCCTTGTGCCTCCGCTATACACACACACACACCCACCACCACCAACAACAACAACAACAACAAATGAGAGCTGAGTAGAGTCTGGTTTTAGTATTACATCAATGGGAGCTGGACATGGTGGTGCACACCTGTAATCCCAGTGGCTCAGGAGGCTGAGGTAGGAGGATCGTGAGTTCAAAGCCAGCCGCAGCAACAGCGAGGGCTAAGCAACTCAGTGAGACCCTGTCTCTAAATAAAATACAAAAAAGGGCTGTGGATATGGCTCAGTGGTTGAGTGCCCCTGAGTTCAATTCCTGGTACCCCCCAAAAAATAGTATTACACTGATGTGAATTTCCTGGTTTTAATATTATAGCATAGCAATGTAAGATGTTACCAAGAGAGAAGCTGGGGGAAGGTATATGGAACCTCTCTGTACTACTTTTACAATTTCCTGTGAATCTATAATTATTTCAGGAGAATTTTTAAAGGAGTTTGCATATGTTCCAGTGTAGTAGGTAGTCAATCCCTCCTTCAGTGTGACTACTTCAGCATCTGGGCATCTCCTGCTTATCCCCTCCCCATTAAATACACCAGAAATCTTTTTCTCTTATGTGGTATAGAGGAAAAAAATTTGGCAAATATACTCACAATCAGCTGTTAGAGCTCAAATGTGCTAACCTCCTCTCCTTGATGTAAGAATATATGATGGTTTTTAAAGTCTGCATTGCTAAACTAAACATGTCCTTTGCTTGTGGTGGAATTATACAGATGCTGTGCCAGATGATATAGCAGGAAGAGAGCTAGAATTTAGAGGAAGGGGGCTGGGTTTGTATCCAGGCTCTGCCACAGTGAGCCATGTTAGCCTCTGAACTCTGTTCTGGTACTATAAAAGGAAACACTGTCTCTGCCTCTCTCAGATAATACACTTTGTGGAAAAGTATTTTGGAAAGTTTAACAAACTCTACAAACACAAGGGACAAGACACCTACAACCCCACTGTTTTGGGGTCCCCTTCCTTTTTACCTGTAGGCCCTCCCAGTGTCCGGGTAGAGGTGGCCTCAACCCAGGGTAGTCCTTGGGGTTAGGACACCCAAACAGAAGACTGGAGCACACCATGTCCTTCCACCCCTTTTTTTGCTTTTCTTATTCCAACAAGCTGCATTTTAACTTTAAAAGCTCTGGTCATTATCCCCAGGACAGGATCTTCTGGCCTAAGAGATCTGGAGCTGCCAGCTCCAAGCTGATCTTGTTCACTCTTTCTGGCAGGGGTGGCCTCTGGCCCCGCCACAGGAAGGAAGCAACTGCTTTGACTCCTCAAACACACTGTTCCTTGCTTCTGAGTGCCAAGTGCAGTGCCAGAGAAGGGCTCTGAGCAGGTGGTACCAGTGCCCTCACCTGCACCTCCCCCATAGGACACAGTGGGTGACGCCTACATCAGGAGCATCAGTGACTTACCACTGCAGCTCAAGAACCAAGACCCTGAGGAGGTCAAGACCATCTGCCAACGGCGAAGCCAACTCAACAACAGGCCAGTTCCAGACTGGGCAGGGCAGGGGGGCCAGGAAATGGGCGAGCAGCCATCTCAGGCTCCACGTTTCACCACCACCCTGTGCCCAGGTGGGCGAGTTTCCAAGGCAACCTGCTTCAGTATCAGCGACAGCTTGAAGGAGCCCTGGAGATACATACATTGTGCAGAGAACTGGATGATGTTACTGAGCGAATTGGGGAGAAGGTAAGCAGTGAAAAGGAATCCCTTGTGCACTGAGTCAGGGAAGTGGGCATAGAGTCTTCTGGTGTCCCATTTGCCATTTGCCTCTTCTCTTCAGCTAGGCACTTGGAGAATGGCCCCATCAGAGGTCCACTTGGGGACAACAGACCATAGACTTACTTGCAGACTCCACGGCCCACCTGCTCCTTTTCTCCCCCAAATGTGCTGTAGGACTAGATGCCAGAACATGCCCTCTGTTTCTTCCAGCCCCTGAGCAAGCCCAAAACCTTACAGGAGGCTTGTGCCAGGGTAATGTTAACCACCACACAGATACAAGAGCTAAAAGCTATTCAGGTGGAAGTGAAATCACAAGCAACCTGAGAAGTCCCATGTGAAATGGGATCCTGTTCTGGCCCACTCAGCTTCTCCTCCTCCAGCTGCCCTCATACAAAGGGACCCAGGCCTCTGTGTTGCTTGCTCCTTTTCCTCCAAGGTCCCCACTTCCCAGTGATGGGAGTCAAAAAAGACAAAATGTTAGGGAGCACCACACATTTGAAGATTCTTACCTTGAGGACTCCCCAGACCCAAAGTCCACACTCAGACCTTCCTCTTTTGCATAAGGATGGGACCCGTGCAGCGTGCGTGCTTTCCACGTTGCCACCATGGGGCTGCCTGGCCCTCTGCAGTAAGGGAGCTGGCAGAATCTAAGGTCAAACCCATAAAGGCCTATCTCCCTCACCCCTCAGGGAGCCCTGATCCAGGCCCTGGAGGGTCGGAAAGATCTGGAGAGCATTCAGGAGCTGCTGTGGAAACACAAGATGCTAGAGCAGGAAATGGGCCTCATCCACACTAAAGTGGAGGTATGCAGCCAGGAGCCGAGGTAGGTCCAAAGGTCTGAGTGCCTCCTCCTGGGGACCCTAGCAGCCAGAAGGCAGAGGGAACTTCAGGATCCTGAGAGCCACATACCTGGGGCCTTCCACAGCCCAAGCCTCCCCTGCCCAGTCTCTGACCCTAGCTTACCCTGCAGTCCCTTGAGCATAAGGTGAGCCACCTCTGCCAGAGAAGCCCTGGGGCAGTCAACAGCCTCAGTCACAAGCAGCGAGAGATGATGGACAGCTGGTCGCAACTCCGGAGCAGGGCCCAGAAGTGGTATGAACCCCTTGGGCCTCCTTCACTGACCCATTCCCTCCAGAATCTCAGTCTCTACACTTCCCCTCAGCCCCTGTTTTCCCCTAAGAGTCTATATTGCCATCTCATTAATTCCTAGCCCAGGGGCTCTTGCGTACTGAGGGGATTGAGGGATAGGAGACCATATGGGTGGGCATGGGGAAAGAGGGGCCTGTTGGCCTAGGACTAGCCAATGAGCCCTGTGGTTAGGAAGGAGTTGTTGGATGCCCTGTGCCAAGCTCAGAAGCTCCAGGCACTGCTGCAGGAATTGATGGTCTGGGCACAGAGGCTGCGGACTGAGATGGACCTGCGAGGTGCCCCTTGCAGCCCTGCAGGAGCCAGACACATGTTGGAAGAGCACCAGGCATGCAAAGTGAGCAGCATGATCATTGGGCCTCTCTGGACCTCATCTCCTCACTGCCACCCCTTCCTCTGACCCCCGTTTGTCCTGCATCCTTCTCTGTCTCCTGCTTTCCTCTATCCTTTTCTCTCCCACCCCTTGGCTGTCTTTCCCACCTCTCTCTTTCCCTCTGGGCCTCCTGCAACCCTCAGCCTGCAGGGGGATCTGAGCCCAGTCCTGTTCCAGGCTGAAATAGATGCCCGGAGAGACAGCATCAGTCTGATTCAAAGCACTGGGCAACAGCTACTCACAACTGGGCACCTGTCAGCCCCTAGCATTCAGCAGGCCCTGGCTGCTTTAGAACAGGAGCTGAGCAGCCTGCAAGGGGCCTGGCAAGAGCACCAGCAGAAGCTGCAGCAGGCCCTGGAGCTGCAGGTAGGTGCCACCCCAGCCTCCAGCCTGTCCTCAATGTTGGGGTCTGCACTGGCCCCTTTGGTCAAAGTCAAAGCTGGAGGGGCTACTGTGCCAGGGCTTCCCCACCCCTCCCTGTTCAACTTGCCCACAACAGGACTGGCTTGCCATGGACTTGATCCCTGGAGCTGGGCCCCTGGTTCCCCCATGTGGTCCCCCAAAAGGGTCACCTCCCCTGCAGTGACCTTGACCCTCTACTGACTTTCTTTTGCCTTATCTTTTCTCATCAGCTGTTTCTGAGCTCTGTGGAGAAGGTGGAGTTTTGGCTTCACTGCCAGGAAGTTTCCCCAGGCAGTGAGGGTATGGGGGTAGGTGCCCAGCAGAAGTTGGGGAGTAGCCTGGGGAGTCAAGCTAGCCAGGGCTCCCCAGGCCAAGGGTCACCACCCCATCCTCCAGCATATCAGTCATTGAACAATTATTCACACATCAGTGCTTCTCATGCACCTGGGGTCACCCCACAGGAAATGCCCTGGGAGCTAGAGAGTGAGCCTGTGGTCCTGCCTACTCCTTGTCTCCTTCCCCCCACCCTCGTCACTACCCTCCTCACTTCCTGCACACCCAGAGGTTGGCCTTTTCCACCACCTCCCAACCCCTGTGATAGACAGGTGGAACTTGCAGAGACCTCATAAGATAATTACAGGCTGACAGAGTGCTGGGAGTGCAGAGGAGAGGGGAAAAGCTCTGCTTACCCTGGAAACTGACTCTACTAGACCCAATATGCCCCTGGCTGAGAAAGCCGGAAGCAACCTTAACGAGTTCAAGGGATGAGTTTAGGCAGAGCAATGGCTTGGTGTAGGAGGATTTGGCAGAAAGACTCTGGAATGAGGGGAGCAGATAGCCTGAGGCAGGGAGGAGACAGTCCCATGAACACCATCTGGATTCTGCTCCCCCTAGGACTCTTTGGCCAGCGTGGAGACCCTCCTATGGAAGCACAAGAGGCTCAAGCGGGGCCTGAAGGCACAAATGGAAAAGATCAGCTCACTGGAGGCCACAGCCCACAACCTGCAGCAGGGTGGACAGCCAGAGGCCCAGAGTGCCCTTACCAGGTGGCAGGCCATGCTCCTGAGGTGCCTATGGCTCTGGGGTGATGGGAATTGTGGGTGGGCTGGCATGGGCATTTGGCATCCCACCTCTTCCCTTCTGGCCCTGCCTCTTCTTAGCCCAGGCTCACCAGCCTTTTCCAAGGGCTGAGCTCAGATCCCCACCCTTCCTGCCCTGTTTATGGACATTCACCAACACATGGAAAATCCCACTTCCTTCTTCATTTAGCTGAGATAAAAGGGAATTTTACCAATAAACTGGCACTCAGAAACTTAGAGGGCAAATGATCTAATCAAATGGAAGGTACCAGAGCACATGGTTGAGCCTCAGCCCTCTAGTGCCAGACAGTCCTCTGCTGGACTCCTCTGCTGCCCACCAAAGGTGGGACTTGAGGCCAATTCCTCTCTGTCATAGAGGAGTCTTGAATCTACAAGGGGTTAAAATACTGTCTCTAGGGGCGATGGCATCTCAGTCATAGGCAGGTAGCAGATCTCTTACACTTACTTAAGTTTAGTCACAGATACACATGATCCGTACATTTATGAGATACCAGACCTTGCCTTCTTCTTCATGAAAGCTCATCCAGTTCAGCTGCCCTGTCCAGCTCCCTGGACTTTTAGATTGAGGCAGATATGGCCAAAAGTTGGATCCCAGACTGGCAAGGACCATCCTTCCGAGAGATCCTACCAGCTCCTGTTAATTTTGTGATTCCTTATGCTGGTGCCCTGGCAGGAACCAGGCTATCCCCTCTCCATTCTCCCCCCCCCACTTTTGTTTGTTTGTTTGTTTGTTTGTTTTTATGTGGTGCTGAGGATCAAACCCAGTGGTTCGGAACATACATGCTAGGCAAGTGCTCTACCACTGAGCCACAGCCCCAGCCCCCTTCTGCATTCCTGCAGGTGGACCTCACCTGTGTGAGGCGGTCTTTGAAATAACAAATGGAATGTTGGTTTGCTGTTCTCTGTCACTTTGGGTGGTTCCTGGCAGGCCTGGCTGATTCTGGCACTGTGCCATCCTGACTTCCTTCCCTCCCAGGTTTCTGCCATCCTAAGGAGGGGCCTCCCTTCAGTTAGGCCCCTCTGTACTTCCACCATCTGCCATTTCCTCTGGCAGTGTGGTTCACACTCTTACTAGTGTGAGGACCACAGGTAGGGAGGTGTACAGGGTGTATGGGGTGGAGGGATGTTAAAACCTCTTTTCCTATTTCTCTTAGAGATCTTATTTATAATCTTTATTTTCGTGTGGCAATGTACTTAATACATTGGTACAGAGGTACATATATAAAATGCATAAATTGGTATATAACATACACATTATATATTGTGTTATAAATTATATTAAATATTATCTGTATCCACCTATCTATATTTGGAGTACCTGCTTAAAATGGTCTTACTAATACTAATGCATAATTAAAATGTGGCTGAGATACTATATGACTCTGGACTGCTATAACAAAATGCCACAGGCTTAGTAGTATAAACAACAGAAACTTATTTCCTCATCATTCGACAGGCTAGAGGGCCAAGATCAAGTTGACAGTAGAGTTTGTTTCTTGGCCTCTCTCCTTGGCTTGTAGATGGCCATCTTCCTTCCGTGTCTTCACATGGTCTCCTCTCTGGGTGTTTCTGTGTCCTCATTAAGAATATCAGTCATGAGTTGGGTTTGTGGCTCAGTGGTAGAGTGCTTGCCTGGCATGCCTGAGGCACTGGGTTCAATCCCTAGCACCACATAAAAATAAGTAAAATAAAGGTATTGTCTCCATCTACAACTAAAAAAAATTTTTTTAAAAGAATATCAGTCATGCCAGGTGCAGTGGCACACGCCTATAATCCCAGTGCTCAGAAGGCCAAGGCAGGAGGATTGTGAGTTCAAAGCCAGCCTCAGCAACTTAGTGAGACCCTGAGCAACTCAGCAAGACTCTGTCTCTAAATAAAACACAAAAATGGGCTGGGGATGTGGCTCAGGGGTTAAGCACACCTGGGTTCTATCCCCAATACCAAAAAAAAAAAAAAGAGAGAGAGAATACCAGTCATGTCAGATTAGGTCAACTCATATGACTTCATTTGAACTTGGTTATCTCTTCAAACACCCTATCTCCAATACAGTCCCATTCTGAATTTCTGGGAGCTAGGATTTCAACATAAGGGATACAGCTCCACCCACAAAAAACACTAATATAGAGGGGAAGTGTCATGATTTCATAGGAAACATGACTCAGAATCATGACACCAAGAAAGGCTGTGCTAGGCTAGAAGGATGTGTATGTGCACGTGTTGCACATGCACACACATACACACCTGTAGCAGCTCCAGGTCCTGATGGGTGAACTTCGGGGCTTATGAGACCCTCCTTCTGCAGGAAAGAGGCACTGGTGGAGCGAATAAGGACCGAGGGTCGCCAGCTGGAGGAGTTGCAGCAGCTGCAGACTTTTTTGCAGGATTCCCTTGAGGTTCACCTTGCTTGGAGCAGGAGTGCTTGTGGGTGGGGGAAAGATGCCCCAGGGAAATGTCACCCTTCTTTCAGGGCACCCCAGAAGTCAGGGAGAGGGGAGAGCCGAAGGCAGCAAAACCTGGTCCTCCCCATGCTCCCAGGTGGCCACGTGGCTGAGGGAGAAAAACCTGGTGGCTCTGGAGGAAGGTTGGAGGGACCCAGGCAAGCTGCAAGCACAGTTACGGAAGCAGCAGAACTTCCAGGCTGAGCTGGATGCGAGTGTTCCCCAGCGGCAGGAGCTGCAGAAGGTGAGGCCCCCATGGGACTGAGGGAGCCACCAACCATCCCTCGGAGCCTGGAAGCTGGTCCAGAGCCATGGCAATGACAGCTGGTGTTCATCAAGGGCTTTCCTTGTGCTGGTGCCTTGCTAGGTAGTGACATGTAGTGACACACAGTATGGTACTTTCTTGGGGCTCCCTCTCCAAAAATGGTGACTTTTCAATAATTTTAAAGATAACATTTTGACATGAGATGTACATGGCCAGTAATTCTGTAGGTGGAGGCAGCAAAACATAGCACCTTTAAAAACATTTCCTTTTCCACCTACAAAGGCAGGTCTTCACCCCAGACTGATATAAAGTGACCTACTAAGTATTTCCTATGCTGTATCTCACTTAAACAAATGACTATTATTATCTCCAGTATATGGATGAGGAACATAAGGCTCAGAGAGGCTAAGAAACTTGCCCAAGACTACACAGCTGTGGGGCTGGTCATTGAAGCCAACACAAGGGCCCTAGTACCAGCAATTCCTGAGTCTGTGAGGTATATGTCATGTTGTGACTGCAGGAGGGGCAGAGACTGCTGCATAGGGGCCACCCAGCCTCAGAGACCATTCAAGAGCGGCTGCAGGAGCTGGAAGAGCTCTGGGCTGGGCTGCAGGCCAACTGCCAGAGGAGGATGGTAAAGCTGCAGAAGGCCTGTGAGGTGAGGCTGTGACATGCTGCAGAGCAGCAGGGTGGGGTCTGGCCTCCCCCTAGGCCTTCTCATGCTCTTCCCCAGGTCCTACATCTACAGCGGAGTATAGAGGAGCTGGAAAACTGGCTGGAGCCCATGGAGGGCCAGCTGAAAGCACCTTTCAGGGGCCAGAACCTACCTGGGGTGGGCGAGCTCCTGGGGGCACAAGGAGAGCTGGAAGCAGCCCTGGACAGGCAGACCAGACAGGCACAGGCTCTGCTGGATCAGGCCCAGACCTCTGAGCGGGATGGTTACTGCTTCGCCAAAGATGTGGAAGAGCGGGCCCAACAGCTTCTTCAGAGGTAGATTGGGTGGGCCCCCTCCATTCCCTGCAGGGACACCACTCCCTCTTCCCAGCTCATATCTTCTCATTTCTTTCCCCCTTCCATGATGAGGGTCACAGAAGGAGCGAGCTCTATGTCACAGTTGAGGTCCAGTTCTGATGACTATGTTCTCCTCCTGGTTTTGCCCTCCCCTTCTGCAGGTTGCAGAGTCTTCAGGAGCCCCTGCAGGAACGCAGGGCAGGCCTGGAGGCCCAGAACCTCCTCTTGCAGTTCTTCAGGGATGCTGATGAGGAGATGGCCTGGGTGCAGGAGAAGCTGCCCTTGGCCACTGCCCAGGACTACGGCCAGAGCCTGAGCGCCGTGCGGCACCTGCAGGAGAAGCACCAGGTGCTGGTTCACGCTGGGAGGAGTTGCCTTAAAAGCAGACAGGGCTCACAGACAAGTAATATGCATCATGGCCCAGCTAGGCTCTCCCTGCTCTGGGGGTCACTGTGAATTCTTTGCAAGTTTGGGACAGGGAACTCCAGGGGAACAAGTCTGTGGGGTGCCATGAGGCTTCAGGCACAACTCTGAAGTGCCTAAGCACTCTGCAAGTGTCACAGCATCCCTGCTTTTTTTTTTTCCTCCTCCACAGAACTTGGAGAATGAAATGAGCAGTCACGAGGCTCTGACCCAGGTGGTGGTAGGCACAGGGCACAAGCTGGTGCAGGCTGGGCACTTTGCTGCCCATGAGGTTGCTGCCCGGGTGCAGCAGTTGGAGGCAGCCCTGAACCAACTTCGAGCAGAGATGGCACGGCGGAGGCTGCTGTTGCAGCAGGCCCATGAGGCCCAGCAGCTTCTGATGGAGGTGAGAGGGTGGAGTGCAGAGGGGTCAGGCTGGACCTGAGAATACCCAGAGTCATCTGGAAGGTGACTCCTGCAAGGGCCAGATGCTGTGCATCTTCTGTCTCCCTCACTAAGAGGTTTCCTGTCTCAAGGTCTTCCATCTGCCAGTTCCCCAGAAGACAGGCCACTGGGTTGTTTGCTTCATTTTACTGATTCTTCTAAACCAGTAGTTCTCAGTCAGGGCTTTGCATCAGAATCACCCGCAAACTTCAGTTCATGATTCTACCTAAACTACCTCACAATGGTGAATACATTTGTATAGGAAGAAAAACTAAATAAAGTAATAAGAAATGAAAAGGAAAAACATGGAAAGGAATATTGACTAAAATTTTTTTCTGTTATCATGTGACAAAAACAAAATCTATGCCTGGGAATCTAGAATAAAGCCTCTTTATTTTGTGTGGAAAAAAGAATCACCTAGAACCTTCAGGAAACATTGCTCTCTGGGCATGGCAATGTGCCCTATAGTCCCAGCTACTCAGGAGGCTGAGGTGTGGGGGAGGGTCAATCACTTGAGCCCAGGAGTTCAAGACCAGCCTGGACAACACAGTGAAATCCAGACTCAAAAGAAAACAAAAGAAAAAGAAACACTGATGCTCAGACTTCATCCAGACCTGTTGAGAATCTGCCAGGGTGGGGCACAGGCTTAGGGAGTTGGTACGGCACTTTACCAGGGGATTCTGATCTGTAGCCAGCTGAGAACAACTACTCTAAACCTCGAGGCCACAAATCATAGGCCAGAGCCCCAGAGTCTTCATCCAGGAAAAAATGATCTGTTGTCACTCCAGCTCCTGGAGGCAGGATCCTGGTTGGCTGAACAGGGCCATGTCCTTGACAGTGAGGACATGGGCCAGAGTGCTGAGGCCACCCAGGCCCTTCTGTGGCGGCTGGAGACCACCAGGAGAGACCTGGAGGGATTCAGTCAGCGCATGGAGCAACTGCAGCAGACAGCAGCCCTCCTGGAGAGCAGGCAGAACCCAGAGAGGTGGGCCATAGCCACACCCTCCTGGGAGGAGAAGGGTGCCCCCCACAGAGGTGGCTGAGGTTAATCCGGCCTGTCCTTCCTGCTGCAGCCCCAAGGTGCTGGCTCAGCTGCAGGCAGTGAGCAAGACCCACAAGCAGCTGCTGCAGAGGGTAGAGGGCAGGGGGCAAGGCCTACAGGAGCAGTTACAGCTTCACCAACTAGAGCAAGAGACCCTGCTCCTCGATGCCTGGCTGACCACCAGGGTGGCCATTGCTGAATCCCAGGACTATGGGCAGGACCTGGAGAGTGTCAAGGTGAGTCAGTTCTGGGCGAACCTGGGGGACAGTGGATAGAGGCTAAGCAGGAGTGAGGAAGGCCTGATTTCGAGGTCGAGAGGGATGCTGGGGGTGGGGATGGGAGCAGCAAGGAAGCTGGAAGGGGTATCTCTAGGAGGATCCTTGTGGTTCTAGAACCAGGGCTGACGGATTGTATACCAATCAGATCCAACCAAGCTCTTCATGAGTTCCACAGGCTTCTAGACACTACCTCCAGAGTGACACTGCTTGGTCCCACAACCTTACAGGTGCTGGAACAGAAGTTTGATGCTTTCAGTAGGGAAATCCAGAGCCTGGGGCAGGCCAAGGTACAGGCCCTGAGGGACCTGGCAGGGACCCTGGAGAAAGGAGCACCCAGGTACTATCCCCAGATTCAAGCCCAGAAAAGCCGAATTGAGGCCACTTGGGAGAGGCTGGACAAGACAATCAAAGCACGTACAGAGGTAGGCACCCACAGACCAGACTGGGCTGGGCAGTCCTGCTCGCTGCTGGAACCAGAGACAAGCAGTCCCATCAGTTGTGGTGTGTGTGTGTGCATGCAGGCACTGGCTTTAACTCCCAAAGACAAGCAGGTGGGAGCCTCCCCATCTAGCTCTCTCATCTGATCTGGCTTCCTCCTAGTACTGTCCACAGCTCCAAGAAGCAGGAGATAGTGTATCTGGCCAGCTTCCGAATCCTTTGAAGCCCTTCCCTTTCCCAAGCATGGGCTCTAATTCTAATAAGACAAACCTTGTCCCTTCTCTCCTGTCCTTCATTCTCTCCTCTTCATTGGTCACACATTTAACTCCATGTGTTCTCTCCTCTTGCGGTGCCAAGCCCCTTCTCCCTAACCTATTTCTCTACTCTCAATGCTGAGTGGGCTTGTGCACTAAGGAAATCAGCTTTCTTCTAGAACCTTAGCTCTTGACCACAGCTTCTGGTTTGTGCAAGAGCAGTTCAAGTTATTATGTCCTTGACAGACCCCACAGCCCAAGGATCCTGGCCTGGGGCCGTCAGTCTCCAGAGCTCACCCACTCCTCCTGTCCTGGCCCCAGCAGAAATGCTGCAGCTACGGCCTGCCCAGGCCCCCCACAGGCCAGCCTACCCTTCACATGGATAGACATGTCCTCAAACATGCCAGGGCCTCATGCCTGTCTTTCCCATGAGATGGGCACTGAAAGCTCCTTCTCAACACCAGTAGCATCACATTCTTTGTGTAACTGTCATGTCTAAGACATTTTCTGTACCAGAGAGTCATGGATGAGTCACTGCATCCCCATTCAAAAGGATGTGGCTGAGGAGACCATGTATCAGGGACAAGGGGGCCCTGGGAGCAAAGCTCAGCCCCAGGAAGACCTCCATTCTCTCCTAGAAACTGGCTGCAGCACGGGAGGTCCGTGGCTTAGAACAAGCAGCGACAGAGCTCCAGGGCTGGATTCAGGAGAAAACTGCCCTGATTGAGGGAGCGATCCATGGCCACCACCTGTCATCTGTGCAGCAGCCCTTGCAGCCCCAGCATAGGCGCCTGCAGGTGAGGGCCTTGCCCAGGGCCTGCCTATCTGAGTACCTCCCAGAGGTCAAAGGTGAAGGATCTGTCCATCTCAGCCCCTCCCGAGAAGCCATCAGGAGGGCCCTCTACCCAAGGATTCTACCTGGGCCTCCCCCCACCCCATAACCCGAGGCCCTCTCCCTTAGGGCCCTGGAACTTGGACCAGATTATAAACCACAGTGGAGAATGCTCCTTAGAGAGGCCTGGGCTCCTGAATGGGGAGCATGCATGAATGAGGGTCCAAAGGAGAGACTGTAGCCTGACCTTGTGTTCTGGTTGCAGAGAGAACTGGCAGCTGTCAAAAAGGAGTTGGCATGGGTAGAGATGGAAACCTGCCGATTGGGCCAGCAGCACCCTGAGGCTCAAGAGGGCCTGGACAAGCAGCTGGCCAAGGTGCAGGAGGCCTGGGCTACCCTGGAGGCGAAGGCCCAGGAGTGGGGCCAGCACCTGGCACAGGCTGCCCAGGGCCATGCCTTCCTTGGGCGCTGTCAGGAACTGCTGTAAGTGGTCTTCTGCCTTGGCAGTTGGTTCATTCTGCCTTGAGAGATGGGGGTCATCCTGGATTTGAGGGGAGCAGGACTATCTCTGCCCTTGTCCCCCAGACTGCCCTGCCAGCTCTGGTAGCAGCTTCCTTTTCCTGCAGAGCATGGGCTCAGGAGAGGAAGGTACTGGTGTCCTCAGAGGAGCTGGCTAGGGACATGGTGAGGGCTGAGCAGCTTCTTGGGCAGCATGAGGAGCTTCAGCAAGAAATCCAAGAGCACTTTCTTCAAGCCCAGGACATACAGAAGGAAGGGAAGCAGCTGGTGGAAAATGGCCACTTTATGTCCCTGGAGGTATGAGCACAGAGGATGGGATGAGCCCAACTTCCCAAAGCCTTGGAACCCCTTGCAGATATGGAAACCAGCAGTACAGGAAGGCTGGAGGAGGGACAGAGAGGCCACAATGGGAAGGTCCCTCTGCTTTCTATTTGATTCTCCTGCCCTGCCCAGAGTGGGAGTGCTGTGAGTGCCCAGCTCTCATGGCAGCAGTCCCTCCCTTCCAGGTGGCAGAGTATCTGCAGGAGCTGCATTGGCAGCTGCAGGAGCTCCAGGCAGAGTGGACCCTTTGCCAGCAACGCTGCAAGGAGAGCTGGGACCTGCAGATGCTGAGGCAGGGTCTGGAGCAGGCAGAGGCCTGGCTGACTTCCAGGGAGGGCCTCTTACTGGAGCCCAGTTGTGGGGTGAGTGGGGACCTGCCCAGAGCCAGGTGTCCTCTGGCAGCCATGGCCCAGGACAGACCCTATTACTACTCCACTCACTAGGCACCCAGCCTGGGTTGTGGAGGGTGAGGAGAGGCTCTCACCACCCAAGAAATTGGCCCTCACCCTGATTTGCTTCTCCCTAGCACTCGGTGTCGGATGTAGAGCGGCTGCTCCACAGACACAAGGATTTAGAAAAGCTGCTGGCAGCTCAGGAGGAAAAGTTTGCCCAGCTGCAGAAAATGACAGAGGTGCAGGGGAGCTGGGGCAAGGGGCAAGCAAAGGCTTGGTACACCAGGGAACTGGGCCTGAGGGTGGTGGGTGGGGATAGTCTCAGCCTGTAAGTCAGGACTCCCCACAGCTGTCAGCACTCACTCTCTCTCAGGGCCTCTCTCAGGAAAACACCATCAGAAAGAAAAAGCACCCCTTTGTGTTTATAAAACCCACGCTGAGTTTTCAAGGCTGCACCTGGCTCACTCGAGCCTCTGAGATGGAACAGAAGCTGCTAAAGCAGGTGCAGGGCCTGACTCTTAGGAGAGCTGGCAGCCAACTGACATCCCAGGGACCAAAAGCACAGTTGGCTGAGATGAGGGAACTAGTCAGGTGTCCCCATTGGACCATGCACTCCTCTCACCACCAGCACCTCCCTGGAGCATACAGCCAGACAGCAGGAGCCCAGTAGGACCAGGGATTTGGGGGGTAAGGACCCAAAGCAGCAGAAGCTGGGTATACTGGCCATAAGAGTTGAGGGTCATTAGAAATGGAAAGGTGGGGAAGGAGTGGGTTAGGAGGACCTTCCAGCAGGAGATCATTGTGCTGACCCCATCTTTTCAGGAGGCAAAGTGTTCCCATGCCATGAAGGGGTCTCTGGAGCTTAAGCAGCAGTTCCTGCCCGGGGGGAGGAAGGTAAGTGCTGGCAGATTCCCCATTAAGTTCCCCTTTGCAAAACTACTAAGTGTCACCTGGGCTTGGCTTTGTGAATTTGGATAGACCAACTCCCCTGCTCTCAAGTTTACTTCACAGCTTCTGACCCACCCAGGAGGGGGTACAGCTGCTCCTCCCTTCCTGCTCTTCATACTTTTCTTGGTTTCCTTGTTGGAGCCCCTCCGGGCTCTAATGAACTTGGTCCAGCCCAGGACTTCTCCTGGGAGGCTCTGGACACATGAACAGGCGTTGGCGAGACCTGGCTGTAAGCCTTCCCTTTGTGTGCTACCTCATCACCTCTCTCCACAGCACGGTGCCAGCTCCTGGGACAGTTGCTATGGGACCTTGGAAGGCAGCTCCTTGAGGCTATTCTTGGATGACAGGATGGCAGTGGAGGTACCAGACAGCAAAAGGAGCAAGAAACAGACTTTTGAGGGCTAGAGACAAGGCTAAGGGGTCAGGCAACAGAAAGCGATCCATAGGGCAAAGCATCGATGTCCAGTTATCTTGTACCTCATCTCTCCTCAGAAAGTGGCTTTCACAGCCCCCCTTGACCTTGAGGGAGCTCAGTGTGAGAGGCTGAAGGACAACCAGGGCAGGAAGCACGTGTTCTCCTTAAGGTGAGATTGACTCCAGCACAGCCTCCCAACAGCAGCCACATAGCTGAAGGGCTGGAGACGAGTTGCTTTTGACCCATGGCTATTTGGATGTCAGGCTGAGCAGCGGGGCAGAGATCCTGTTTGCAGCACCATCTGAAGAGCAGGCTGAGAGCTGGCAGCAAGCCCTGGGCAGTGCAGCAGGTGGGCTTAAGGAGGATTGGGGATGGCAGGGGTAGGGTGTTGATTCCCTGGGTCCCAGGCTCCCAGTACAACTGGCATTGGGAAATTTCACATCCAGTATTTCTAACCCCCAAAAGTACCTGGGACTTGTTCTCTTCCCTCAAAAATTTAAGGCCCAGAGACGTTAAGTAACTTGTTCAAAGTCACACAGCTAATTGGCAAGAGGTAGAGCCAGTCTTGACCCCCAGGAACCTCCTAGTCCTGTTCTGCCCCCTTTGCAATCTACCACTTTTGAGACTCACAAGCCCTTCATGCAAGGATCTTGTGGATTCTGTTCTGTCAAGGATGTTCCAGGTTCTTTATCTGCTCCTGAGGGACTTCTCTAATCCTCAGACAACTCTGAATGCCACCACCTTGAGATGTCTGATGAACAGTGACCAAGCCTAGTTCTACCACCAGAAGGAACATCAGGAAGCACCTCCCTTCAACCATTTTGGCCTTCATTGGGGTGTCGGGCAAGGCTCTGCACAGACAGTGTGTTGAGGGAATGTCCTGGGGTCTGACTCCATTCCTCAGTTTCCCCCAGGCTTTATCCCAAGACATCTTTCTACAACTCCAAAGAGACCTGAAGTTTCTTCAGTGTTTCAGCATCTACCACTCCTCCAGGCTGCACCTCTCCTGGCTGTGTTGTGTCCAATAGACAGGATGCACTGGGGAAGTGGCTCACCCATGCTGTTGTTCACGTGGGATGCAAGTGGACTCCACCCATCAGGGGCAGCAGGAAGAAGCATGCAGGGAAGTTGGCTGCCTGGGATGGTTTGGGTCTGGACCAGGGTAACTGGTCTTTTCCCTTTGCTTTACAGTCCAGAATCTCAGCCCAGAACCCAAAGCCAGATTCTTGACAGAGAGTGCAGCTGCTCTACTCAGGTGGGATGCTTGAGAGGTGGCGGTGGGGGAATTCTGAGCTTCAGTGACTGGCACCAAGGCTATTCTCACACCCAATGTCCTGGAACTGACCTATTCTGAGGGGGTGTGGAGGGATCCCCTGCCTTTGAGACCCTCCAGCTTCTCCAGGGAAATAGAACACCCTAACACCCCTACTCTGGGTGCAAACCCCACTCACAGCTGTGCTGGCAGAGCCAAAGCCACAAGGCTCTTTCTCTACAGACATGACTATCACCACCCAGAACTTCACCCCACCTCGGCCCTGCCTGCCTTATCCTCTACACTGAATCAGACCCAGCAGATGCCCAGCCCTGCCACAGAGGCTGTACAAGGCCTTTCCTGCTCTAGCCAGCACCCAGGTAGGAAGTATCCCAGGCTTCCCTTGCACATTGCTGGAAAGCTCACCTGGATTCATCTGTCCGAAGCCACACAGTCCTTTCCAGCCTCCCTCCCCTTCTTTCCTCTTCAAACAATGGCATTCGTTTGCAGCACATCCCAACTATCTGCCCCTCTGCTCATCCCTCTGCTCTTGTCCCCATCCTCTCCTGCTTCCCCAGTCCTGCTCCCAAGATGTCAGCATGTTCATGAGATTAGACCAAGGGCAAGGAATGCGAAGGCTAGGGTAACATGGCAGGTTGAAGTAGAGAAACACATAGCCCTTCTTGGGGGGTTCCTCAGCCTCCTGTAGATCCTGGTATCATTTTTTTAATACTGGGGATTGAATTCAGGGATACTCAACCATTGAACCACATCCCCAGCCTATTTTGTATTTTATTTTGAGACAGGGTCTCACTGCCTTGCTTAGTGCCTCACCTTTGCCGAGGCTGGCTTTGAACTTGAAATCCTCCTGCCTCAGCCTCCCGAGCTGCTGGAATTACAGACCTGTGCCACCATGCTTGGCCAGATCCTGGCATCATTCTGATATTTGACTACCTCACCCACATCTTTCCCACCTCCAAACCAGTGTGGGGCTGGGGGAGGGACGCCTGGGTTGGAGGATCATGGGAGAGGTTGGACACAGACAGGGTGCAATCCTCCATACAGGGGCCCCCAAACCCAGTATGAGTCTATATGTC
The DNA here is from genome assembly GCA_020662805.1 of Glaucomys volans. Lineage (NCBI taxonomy): Eukaryota > Metazoa > Chordata > Mammalia > Rodentia > Sciuridae > Glaucomys > Glaucomys volans. The sequence goes on from JAJEJO010036995.1 coordinate 77,174, forward strand.
ACACACAACCATGTGTTCTGTAACAGGAAGCAGCCATGGCTATGTTCTCTGGTATAATCATCCACTCTTAACTCCTCTAGAGTCCATGGGTTCCAAGTTCAGATGATGTTGCTGAAGGGACTCGTCCTAGACACAGTGAATCCTAAGGCTACCAGGATAGTCATTTTTTTCTGCTCTGTGACTCCAGACACATGCCTGGAGAAGGACCTGAGAGTCACTTGGTCAGGTCTGACACCTAGAACAAGTTGGATCATGAGAATCAGGGAAATCACCTCCTATTTTTTCCACACAACTGTAGTTACCAGTCAGTTCCTAGAAGTAAGTGGAGTGTTCCAAGCAGGGTCAAACAGCTGGATCACTGTGCTCAGGGAAGATTCTGGGGCGGCCAGTCCCTATTGTTTACAGTCTCTCTCTTCTTTCAACAGGCCTGGGCCTTGAAGTGAACCCCCAGGCAACACCAAACCTCCAGGTGCCAAGTGAAGACTCTTACTAGGGAACCAGTGTCAGCTACAGGCACAAGAACATCCTCACCCTGGCTGCTCAGGGCTAGCTTCTGGGATAGACAGTTCCTGTTAGATGAGTTCCACCATGATCATAAGCTGCTAGTTATGTCACTGTTATTGGTCTCTTTCTTTGGTTCATCTGATCCCAAGTCTGGCAGTCCCTACCACATGGTAGGAAACAGACCCTTAACTGGACTGTGGCCTTCCCCCAAGGTCCCTACATAGATGAAGAAGATCGCCTAGGAGTCTGCTCACCTAGGCAAGGCCAAGGCTACAGCAACAGTGACCCTTGGGCTCCACTGGCCCCCACCCTGCTTAGAAAGGGTGACCCAAGGAGATGCCCTGCTCTTTGAGGGGAGTCTGGCTGATGAACTCACTGTGTCAGGTACATGGGGAGATGGTGTGTCAATCTGTTTTTTAAGCCAGTCCTGGCCATATGCTACCAAGAGCCTGTGATGACAGATAATCTCAGACAGCACACCTGTTTGCAAGAGCCTCTGTAATGTATAATGCTCCACTTCACTCTGTCCATTTGGCCTTTTTTCACCCATCCCTACCCCCAGCTGTCATGGAAACTTTGAGCCCCAAATTCCCCAGCCCCACTTCGTGAAAAAGGTAACCCTGGTCTTCTCCATGGAGAGCCTGGCCCTAAATACAGTCCTAATGAGCCAGGGCCCTCACTCCCAGCCTTCTGAAGGAAGAAGGGGCCCAGCCTCTTGGCTTACAGGCTTCAGCAGAGTTGTTGGTGATTTCAGTGCCACCTCTAGATGATCCTCAGAATACACCGTGGTTGAGCTGTGCGTGGGCATCAGAGCCCCAGAACACTTGGTGATGCTGGTCTCCAACTCAGAGACCATGGGGAGCAAGCTCAAAGAGTCAAAGCTGGCAGGGGCCAGGTGGGAGCCCAGCCAGAGGCACCTCCCTGGTATCACTCAGGTCTGTGTTGCTGCTTCTGTCTCCGTCGATACATGGCTTGGTGCAGGGCCTCCAATAGCCGCTCCCGGTTGTTGCAGATGTTGTAATGTGTCAGGCAAAGCAGCTTGTCTGTGTCCTCTGGGCTGTAGGTCACTTTTGTGTAGTGGTATGGGGAGTTGGAAGGAGACAGGTTGACCTCCCCAGCTGCCTTCTCTGCAGGTGTCCGCCGCACCCCTGTAGAGTGCAGCCAAGCAAGGGGGTAAGGTGCTGGGGAGGTGGGTCTGGGGTTACTTGAGGAAAGACAGGAAGGATAAAGGTAGAGGGTGGCTTACCAGGGGCTGAGTATTCCTGGAAGGAGTCATTGACCAGAGGGAAGTGCAGCACAGCAGGGGCTTCGGGCTGGGCAGGGTCAGAGAAGGCATGGCACTCCCGAGGCTGGTGCTGCTCTTCTGGGCTGGGTGTGATAGGTGGGAATGGGATCCCCTGCTCCTGGCAGAACCGACCCAGGAGTTGCAGCTGCTGCAGGGCAGGCAGAAGGCATCAGAGGAAGCAAGTTCTCTATGGTGGGGAATTAACAGTCTGTTCCATTCCACATGGTGTCACTGCCATGCCTCGTAAGGGAAGCTGGGCCAGCAAGCAGATCTTGCTAGGGGCCAAGACAGGTCCAACTGGAGTTGACCCACCACTTCCCACTCCTGCCCCAACCTTCCAGTCCTGTAAGAAGCCCACCCAAACCCCTCCCAACCTGAAAGGCTCCGTGGAGATTGTAGTCCAGTGACAGGATGAGGTCCACATCCCGGGTGGGCTGCAGGAGGGGTGGGCAGCTAGTATTGACAAAGTAGCCAACATCCAGCAGACAAAGGTGGGGCTCCATGGGTGTCAGCTGATTGGGAAGCCCATCCAGTTTGGTAGCTGCAAAGGTGTGGGGATGGAGCAGGAGAAGCAGCAGCATTGACTCTGAGGGCTCCTCTGGGCTGACAGCGAGTCTTGCCACTGGTAGGAGGAGAGACTCTGCCCCTAGGCCCCAGCTATCCTGCTGAAGAAGCACCCCTACAATCTACAGCTCCAACCCAAGGAGAGAAGAAAGGAATACCTGAACCCCACAGCCCACGCAATGGGTTCAAAGAGTGTGGTGCCAAGCAGGGAAAAGGCGAGTGCACAGTGGGCGCCCCAAGGCTCAGGCTTAGAAAGCTAAGACCAGGGCAGAGAAGCTGATACCTTTCCAGGTGGAGAAGTGAGGATGATGGAAATAGTCCTTGTGGAAATGGAGGCCACGCAGGAAATTGTGAGTGGCCTGGGCAAGTGGGCGCCTCGTCAGAAGGTCAGTGAAAAACTCAGCAATCCTGCCAGCTCTTGTGGGTGGTTCTTCTATCTTCAGATGGGGCACCTGCTCCTTGTCTACACAGGCAAGAGAGGGTGGGGGAAAAGGAGAACCCGTGAACCTTTACCTCAGTCTCATGGTGACCCTAGAGGCGGGGAACCTTTATCCCAGTCCCTGTGGTAACCCTGGAGGGGGAACATTTGAGGCCCCCAAAGACCCAAGAACCACCTCCACCATGCCCCAAACATACCCCCAACTGGCCCTTTGCACACTATAAAGAAACCCAAGCACCTACCCAGGCTGGCCCGATCCTGGGCCCACCGGTCCCAAAACTGGCTGGGCTCTGAGGCCCAGTACAAGCTGTCCTGGAGGCTGGCTGCATACAGATTGCTCCAGATACCTGAGAGAGGGACATGAGGGGACGAGTCCCCCATCCCCATCACAAACCTCTGGTCCTTCCTAGACCAGGAAACTTCCCAGTAGCTGAGTTGGCCAGGCTGAAGACCCACTCCCCCATTTCACCCAGTTGTCCAGCCTGAGATGCTGCTCACCTTCCAGGTAGCAGATGCGGGACTCAGGGAGCTGCTTCACCAGCCGCCCCATGAAGAACTCAGAACCGAAGAGCTCAGAGGGGATGAAGGCCCCATACTTGGGGAAGCCAATCTCATAGGGGGAGAACTCGCACCACTCTGTGAGGAAGCCATACACTCAGCCATGGAGCCTGTGACCCTCAGATACCCATACATCCACCATAGACTTCACTTCAGGGGAGCCTGGTGATCAGGGGGCTCAGACCTTGTTGCTCTGACTTTAAGTGCAGAACCTAAGGCCCTTGCCCCATCTCAAAGGCCTGTGGGACCCTGGTAGAATGACAACCTTCGGGAAATGGCCACGAGATATGGGTGTAAAATCCACCTCTTACACATAGATCAGGTTATCCCTTATCCCACCACACAAAAGAGCACAGGTCTCAGCTCAAGGACCACTCACCCCCAAATTCAAAGGTTGTCAGGCTCTGTCCCTTGGTGTTGAGAGCACAGTAGATGGGCAGAGGGTTCTGGCCACGACTCAGGGCTTCCCGTTGATCTGAGAGTTTGTGGTCACGAGGCTAGGGGAAGATGATCAGCACCTAAGCCTACAGCTCCCTAGGACCTGCAGCCCTCCCCACCCTTCACCTAGGGATTCAAAATCCTGCCCTGGCTTTGCACCCCATCCAAGGTATACCCCAACACCTCATCGTGCAGCAGCGCCTCATTAATGAGGGCCCATAGGTTGGTGAAGCAGGTTGGGTGACCCAGGCGGGCATGCTCGGCTAGCTCCTGCCGATACCACTGCAGCTGGCTAGGGGCCAGCACGCCCAGCTTGTTCTTCGTCACCTGGGTCTTCAGCAATTCAGTGGGCCCTGCCAGGTCCTTCTGAGACCATTCTGGGTCCTCATAGAGGTTGGCCAAGGCCCTGGGAAAAGTCAAAGCCCAGGGTAAAGGGGTTGTCACTTAAGGGTCTCATCCAGACTTCACTTGCCTTCAGCTTTCTCTACTAGGACAACAGATACCTCTGGCACACACCTTTGAGAGAGCCTTGGAACTCATTTCTCCCTGGCACATGTGTTTTCCCAGTGCTTCCAGTTTGCTCAGAGCCTCTGGGGCCTGCAAGCACCTTACCACCAGCACTTCCTCCCACAACCCAACCAGCCATCCAAAGGCTCTAGTACTCAACTTGCTACCAGCTCACCAGGTGGAACCTGAGGCCCCTGTGATGTAGGAGATGCAGTCCAAGAGGCCCAGCTCCCTCAGGGCAGCCAGCTGTCCATACAGGGAAGTCATTGCCCGGATCCCTCCGCCAGTGGCCATAACAGCTACCACTGGGATCTAGAAGAGAGGACAGTCAGGCTTAGAGAGGCCTGAGGGATGGAAAAAGCCATGCGAGGTGGGAAGTCAAGGGACCATTCAGCTCCCCCCACAACTAAGGCCAGTCAAGATGTGACAGGGGGTCTTGGGCCAGCTCTGAGTCAGAGAGGGCTTTCTGAGGGCTGGGTTTCTACAGTTGTGAGGGCTCTAGGGCCTCATAGATCCTAGGCCTCATTTCTCCCCCAGCCCCTGAAGACTCTGGGATCACTTTCTGGAAGCCCCAGTACAACCCCAAAAGTCTCCCAAGTAGCCCTCTCCCTCTACTTACTAGATGTCATTCCCTACTAGATAACCTAGACTCATAGGATCACCCATGCCAGGAGGCCATCCTCATACCACCTGTCTATGTCATTAATCAGTTAGATGGGACCTACTCTCAAAACCTGGACCAGCCTAAAGACCAAGAAACAAAGAGAAGGGAAGCTAGCCCAGCGGGGAAGTTCCTGCCCACAAGCAGGTGCCTCATGCAACACTGCACTTATAGAGCCCCTGACTACATCAAGCAAGAGGAAAAAGAGCAGGGCAGGCAGCAGCTACAGGTGTAGGTTGGCACCAGCTCTGGGCTGCTTATAGACAGCCAGTTCGTGTTCTGCCCTGGGCCCAAGCAACCCCAGGGTTACCCCACCCAATCCTGCCCAGGACTCACACCTCATCCTCATGAAGGTCTCTGTCTAGCTGCAGGGCCTGCTTCAGGGCCCCAGCCACCACCTGCTTCCTCCTGCTCAAGAAGGCCTGCTCCTCTGCACAGGGCCTGCAGCCCAGGCGCACGGCTAGCTCTCGCGGGCTGTGGGAAAAGGAAGAGATCATGAGGCATCTCCCAGCCCCACCAGAGAAAGGGAATCCTGGGCTCACCTCAATTCACTGCCCTCTCTATTCCCTGTTCCTCAATGCACACCACTATTCCTGTGTGCTGACACTGTGAAGTGTGAATGGGAGTCGGGGAGCCCAGACCCACACATGGACACCCACACAGGCCTGGGAATATGGGGACTGAAGGGGCCACTCAAGTCCCAGGTGCAGGCACCCAACACTGTGAATCCCACTTCCACGACTCATCTTCTCTCCATTACCCACCAATTCCAAAAATAACAACAGAGGGGGCAGGAAAGAAGGTCCAATGCCCTCCTCCCCATATGGTGAGAAGTTACTTCTCAAGACAGGCAGGGCTGATGGCAACTCCTCTTAAGAAGGCATTTAAGGGGCTGCAGTTGTGGCTCAGTGGTGGAGCACTTGCCTAGCACATGTGAGGCACTGGGTTTGATCCTCAGCACCATGTAAAATTAAATAAAGGTATTGTGTCTACAACTAAAAATATATTTTAAAAAAGAAGTTTAAAATTTTTTTAAGTTAAAAAAGAAAAAAAAGAAGGCATTTAAGGTCCATCCACAATAGCTCCCACCCAAATGGCACAACTTCCTGTCTCCTTAGTTTCTTTGCCTTCTCTGTGCCTCAAGCCCTCCTACTGTCCTCACCCTACCTGACCTGTTTTTTTAGCCAAACAATTTATCCAGGGCTTCCCAAGTGTCAGGCACTGGCTCCCCTCAAACTAGAGCAGAAACAAAAGTGAAACACTAAGAAAATAACCTTTCTGTGCTGAGGCTTTCTCCTGGCACTTGTGCTCCACCTGTGAGGGAACCCTGCCCAGAGGGGCAAGTGTGCTGCAAGCTCCCCACCTCTCCCCATTGCTCCTGCAGGCCAGATGCCCGACCTTCACCACCCCTACCTGGTTGCTTTCCCAAGCCCCAGCCAAGCCTCTCACCCTTCTTCTTTCTTCAGTTCTACCCTCAGCAGGGGCTCCTGGAAACCATGAAAACCCCATCACAAAGGTCCGCCACCTCCATCCAACTTTTTCTCTCACCCAGTCCTACAGCACCTAAATGGCCACACACACCTTCAGGCCCCCAACCAACTCCACAGGGGCCACCATTTTACCCAAAGCCTGGCCCTAGTGCTTGTTCAGGGCACAGCCTGAGGAGAGTGGCTATAGAAGCAGGCCTCTTCCTTTAAGGAAAGGGCCGGGGTCAGTGTCAGCCCTGTCTGTACAAAAGCTTTCCTCCACTGGGTGACCAGTACCTGTGATGTGGGGAAGATGAGTCTCACCAACTGGTCAGTGGGCAGGGTCTGTAGTGGCACCTTCAGTTGTTCCTGAGGGTCATTCTGCAGGGGGAACAAAGAATACCCATAAATCCTTATACTCTTCCTGACAGCAAGAACCCCACCAACTCCCCCTACAGGAAAAAAGGAACAGGAAGGATATGAACAGAGACCCCATACACTCTACCCAGGGGCCTGACTCTGCCAGGGAGAAAGGTAAAGGAGGTGGGATACAGGCAAGCAGAGGTCAGGCTGGGAGGTGTGGAGGGAGGGGGGGTAGCCTTGGGGACCCAGCTCCCAAGAATGAGGCCATTACCTGCAGATGGATGTTCAGTTCTTCCTCCCAGCAGGCTGGGCAATGGAAACAAAAAGAGCCAGTGCCCACAGAGGCCTCCTGAAGACCCTCACAGGCCCCTGGAACTATAAGCTGAACTCTGGTTTCTGACCCTGGAAATAGGAAATAGAGCAGAGAGGATAGGGGTAGGATCTCTGCCCATGGCATCCCTCGCTATTCCTGGAGGGCATTTCCTTCTCTTCTCTGAAATGGAGGGCTGGTCCAGGTTGGAAGTTGGAGCCCACACCACACTCCTCTGAAGACAAGGTGGAAAATCTTGGCTCCTATGGAGCCCCAGCACAGACTTATTCTCTAAACCGAATTCCTGCCTTTGAGAACTGAAGGCAGCTAGTGCCTTCCCCTTAGAAAGGAGGAAGATAAGGAATGAAAGTAGAGGGGCTGTCCCAATAGGTTGGGGACTCACCTTTCTGGTCCCCTGTCTTTTCCAGCTGAACATGCAAGCAGGAGAGCTCCCGGGCCTGTGTTATTAAGAGAACTCCTCAGGTATCAACCCCACTCCTGTTCAAGGACCCCACCCTCCTATCACCCTGCCTCCTCCTCCTCAGCACTTCATTACTTTGGCCCCCAGTTACCTAGCACTTGCTTGAGATTGCACTCCCTCAAGGCACTGACATCCCAGAGGACCCCAACAAGCTTACTCTGACCCAGGCAGCCATGGGCATGAGCTTCAGACCCAAGAAGAAGAGCGAGGAGATGGCACAAGGGAGTTCCTGGGGATCCCCAGTCACCCCCTGAGTGCCATTCCTGACTCACCACCAGGATGCCATTGCTGACAAGCTGCTCCATACAGTCCATCCTGGAAAGAGCCCTCAGTGATCCTTTGCAAGAAACCTAGGTTCTCACCCCCACAGAGCCCTGGACACCACTCCTCCACCAGGGAATGGCATGCTGATAGTGTCCTTCCCAGAAGGAAGCATTCCACTCCCACCTGGGACTGCCCTGTGGCCCAACTCACAGGCTCTGCAGTTGAAACTCAACTTCCAGCCGCTCCTCACCCTGGGGAAAAAGAGAAGCAAGTTAGAAAGAATGAGGAGGGGTGTGGGGGTGCGAGTGTGTGTATGTGTGTGTAGATTCCAACCTAGACACGAGTTGGGGATGCTGAAGTAAAGGCGAAGGAAGGGGCCTGAGGGAAGGGCCATTGTCCCTGTCTAGGTTGCTCTGTCCATTTTCCTTGGGCTGCTCCAAGAAAGATGTTTTTGGTTCAGAATCCAAGAAAGGTTGAGGAAAGGTTGCTCCTTGGTGAAAAGTCATCCTAGCTGGCAGAGGCATCTGGGATGCAACAGATGCCTAGGCCAGCTACTCTCCAAATATCCCCTTTCCAAGGTTAGGGAGCCCCCACTGCCCTGAGTATAGCCTTGCCTGTGAGCTCAGTGAGAAGTTTTGGTGCCTGAACTCCCCAGCATGCAGAGTCCCCACATCGAAGAGCACAGACAACACTAGGTCATCTTTGGTCAACAGGTCCTGGTCAAAGACTTTTAATTCTAAGATATTCTGGAAAGGAAACAGAGTGAGAAGGCTGCAGAAAGGAGGGGTATGATGGGAAAGTGGGTAGGGCAGGCAATGAAGGGCTGGGAGAAGACAGATAGCAGTGGCTTCATGGGGATGGCGAGTAGAGCTGGCTTTGATCCACCTTGAGCTGGCTGTGGATTCGGAAGTGAAAGCTCTGATTCCAGATGGGGTTTCGGCTGTTCTTGACTGTGCGTGTCTGAAGCCTGTGGCTGGAGGCGGTGGGCAGCCACAGAGTCACATAGCAATCAGAGGGGGTCACTGCAGGGAGGATGAACAAGTGTGCAGTGATGGCCAACAGTTGTTTCTTAACCCAGCCACCCAGAGTCTCCATCACCTGGAGACTCATGTCTAATGGGTGGCCCCACTGCCACCTTCTACCCAGAATCTCCTCCCAGCACTCTCTTCCAGGACTCCTCCCCCTGTCTCTTCCCACTGACACTGCCCACTGAATCCAGCTGCAGTACTCTTCACTTCTTTTGGCCCAACACACGGCCAGGGGAATAGCACACTCACCTAAGTCCTTGGAAGGCAGACCATGGGCCTGCAGGACACGCACAGTTAGCAGGCAGGTGCCAGGCACCTTTGCCTACAGAGGAGGGAGAGGGGGCAGGTTTGCGCAGGTGGATGGAGGCTAACAATGTCAGGGGCCATAGGGGAGGCTGGGACAGTCCCTCAAGGCCTAATCCTGAACCAAAAGGATCAGGCTCAGGTCCACCCTTCACCCCATCAATTTCTGACTCCACAGGAGATATGGTGTCTCCTTGCTGACACCTGCCCACATTTACATAATGTTCTGTGTCTAGCTCTGTGCCAAGGGTTCATGACCTCATTCATCACAAGACCACCCTATGCAGAGGCTCTACTAGGATCAATCCACAAGGAAACTGAGGCATGGAGAAGTAGCCACTTGTCTGAGTTAGATCTAGTTGACAGGCTAGCTACAATTTAAACCCCCCTCACCACCACAAGTGCTTCTATTTCCTGAATGCAGCATCCTTCAGTCTTTCTATCCCATAGCCTCACCACACACTACAGCCTAGGCAGCTTTGAGTTTGGCCTTGGGCAGCTTGGAATATAAGCTATTAAGGGAGGTGAAGGGCATGTCAGGGCCTTGGGCACCATGGATGCACTGCTTCCCACACTGTCCACCCCAATCTGGAAATGGGCTGTCTACTCTATCATGGTCTCCAAGAGAGCTCCCTCCAAACACACTCGTTGGTTCAGGGGATGTAAATGCTGGCCAATGTCCAGGGCAGAGGAAGCCTGTGCCAACTGGTACTTCCTGTTGGTCTTCAGCCCTGCCTCTGGAAGGGTGCTGATGGATCAAGTCCAGGAAGCTCACAGGGTCAGGGTCAGAGCTAGGGAAGCTCATCTACCTGTGGCAGCCCTGGGGCTCTCACATCCCAAGCAACTGAGTCAGAAGAAACATCAAGCAGTCACTTCCTTCTGGGGCCCCAGTATAGCCACTTGGAGCCTCTGAGTTCCCAAGGCCCAAATCCAGGAGGTCATCCTGGAGCCCAATCCCAGGACAAAAAGAACTTGGGGTAGTCCCTCACCGAGGTCCCTGCTTCTCCTTTGGCTACCGCTCACTGGTCTGATCTTGCAGGCAGAAAATACCCCTTGCTACACCTGGAGAAGACCAGAGCTTCTCTAAGAAACGGCAATAGGCCCTGGATAGGGATCTACGTTTGAAGTAAGGGCCCAGTGCCCTGGAAGGCCTTACCAGAGCCATGAGGCCAAGTTCTCAGGAGCAGGAATGATGAGGCAGTAGCTGCAGGACCAAGGACTGCCAGCTTTTAACCCAGAGCCAGAGTGCCCTGGGCACATCCCTGGCCCCTCCCATATGCCTTCTTCACTCCACCCAAGGCCCACACCCACCACTGAACCAGCCACCTGTCCAGGAAATGAGGCACTTTAAGCCTGTCCTGGAGCCATGGACACCCTCTTATGTCAGCCCTAGTTCCCCGAGGTCCCACTCTGCAGCCATCACCATTTGGGCCTGCCCCATTCAGCCCTGACTTAGAGGAGGGAGGTCCAGAAGAGGTGATGTCAGAGGCTGAGCAGAAGGAAAGCAGAGAGTGGGTCCCAAAGCAGTGGTAAACAGAGGGGTTAAGCACCTTCAGCAGTGGGGTCTTTCGCAACCTCCTAGCGCTAGTAAGACAGGAATGCCCAGTCCTGACTGGAGGCCTTGGCCAATCTGAGAGGAGTACCCCAGGCTCCATCACAACTGGCAGGGGTGTGGCTGTCACATAAAATAGCCCTTCAAAGCCATGTCTGGATTGCCTCCACCCTTGCAGGTGGGTGGCCAGGGATAAGGCTGGTGGGTTGGAATTCCTGCTCTTCAGGTGGGTGTGGAGGGAGGCTGAGTGCGGAAATCAACTCCATCCTCAGAGGGATGGTCCCAGGAAGAGTAGGATTTTTGTCCCTTCCTCCTAGTGCTTGTTGTAGAATAGAGGTTACCCCAGGGCAAGAAATCCCACCAGCAGCCATAGAGCCAGGGGACGAGAGCAAACCAGGCCAGGGTAAAGCTAGGAACAACATTAGAGGCCCTGAACCAAGGAGGGCCCAGTCAGGCAGTTACAAGACTGAGGTCAGTTCATTTTTCCCATGGAGGGGCTGCATTAGGGTGTCACACACAGGGGGTCTGGGCAACAAACAGCTCCCCAGGCCTGCATCTGGCCAGCAGCCCCAATCAGGGTTACCCTGAAATTTTCACCCAAACCCTCAAGCCCTCATCAGGCCACAGGAAATTACTGTGACAGGGAGTATCAGAACAAATGAATCACAGCCACCTTTTATTGACCCTTCCTCTGTGCTGGCCCATGCTGGACCTTACAGATATCATCATCCCCACAGCAGTCCTGTGAGGTAGAACCATTATTATCTCCACTTTACAGCCAGGACACCAATGTCAACAGGTGGTGACTTGCCCAGAGTCACCACACTGGTAAGAGGTGCTGTTGCATCTGATCCCCACTCCTCCTCACCTGTGTGGCAACTTCCTGAGCACTCTCACTCAAACCTGCCTGGCATCTCCTGATCAAATCCCAAGATCATCCAAGGCTGATCCCAAATCAAGCTGGACCCTGGGCCAGCAGTAGGCAAGTACTTAAACTCCCGGTGGTCTCTGGAATTGACCCAGTTAGGAGGGGCTCAACCTCTCCCTCAAGATGTCCTTAGCAGTATTCATCAGGGCTACATCAGTTAAGACCTGCAGCTTTGGTTAGGGAGTCGAGCAGCTGGAAGTAACTGTACTTGAGGTCATATTCCATGTCATACCAGAAGTTCACTGTGGGGAGAACAGAGATCTGAATATTGAGGGTCCCTCTTTTAATCTAGAGCCCCCAACCTCTCCCAAAGATGCCCTGCTGGGCCTTGATAGGGCTTTCCCTTGGGTGGCCTGGGTGTTCCTCACCAGCAATGCAGCCATGGGACTGCTGGACATGGTGGAACCACAGAGATGGTAGGTAGAGCAGTTCACCAGCCCGCACGGTGCAGCGAAGGGCCTGTGCCTGACTGTAACTGGGGTACTGGGTCAGGTCTGGAGCCAGTGGGTCCAGTGGGATCCAGGGCACCTAAGGATATAGCAGTTTCCAGGAAGCAGGCCCCAAGGTTCCAGGCCCTCCAGTTCCGTCCTTTCCCAAGTTAAACACCATGAATCCTGCTCTACTTAGCACGGAAAGACCCCACACTTACGATTTTTCAGAGGATGGTACCACCTCCCCAGATCTTTTGTGCTTACCCTCTGGGGTTCAGGTTCTTGTTCTTTCCCCTCCCCAGAACCAAGGAATAGAACAGACACCTTCTCCATGGCTTCTTCATCCACCATCCTAAAGGTGCCCTCTTCAGTTAGTTGATAGGTTGCTGGTGTGTACAGTTCTGAAGCCCAAGGGAGAAGGGTGTAGGGAAACTCAAATGACCTACAGCTTGTCAGCTCCTTCCCACCCCAGCCAGCCCACATGTTCCCTAAGTACAGGATCCAGAGGGCTGGGAGTCCTGGTGCACCTTAGACCTCTGGTCATGTTTTAGGCCTAGGCCCCAGCCTACCCAGAGATCTTGCTGTCCTCCCTCCACTGAGGGCTACCTGCTCCCCAGATCCCCCTCTAGGCCATGTTCCCTACCGTAAGGGATAAAGGGCCGGTCGCTGGGTGGATGTAACAAAAAGTGTTTCTCCCCTGAGACCACACAGTACAGGTTCTCGTAGTGGTCCTTGTGCACTGTCAACACAAGCAAAGCCTGGGGGTGAGGTGTGGAGGACAAAGGGGAGTAAACACCTCAACCCTGAACTCCAAGACTGCCTATGGCAAAAGAAAGAAATCACAAAGGGTCAGCTGACTCAAGGAGACACCAAGGTTGCTGTGGACATTGCAGAACCTAATACACCAAGGATTGGATACTGGTCAGCCCATGGGCTCATCTCCACTAAGAGGAGAAATGGTGCCACTGGATTTCTCCTAAATTCCCTCCTGACCTAGCTGGCCTTCAGAGAGCCTTCTAGGGATCTACAGAGAAAAAAAAAATGGTGCACTCTGGTCTCAATGCCATGGGCAGCCACCCAGCTCAGCTGTCAGGGGAGACCTTCTATGGTGCTCGAGTCTAGAATCCCAAGGGAAATGTGAAAGAAGAGCCATCTTCAATCCAGCCCGACCTTCCTCACCCAACCTCATCTTCCCTTCCTCTGCCCCTCCAGTTCCTTCCTCGACACCTACAGGATGTCACAGCAGCTGCCTCCCCCAGCCAGAAGTTCACAGCATCAGGCATCTTTCCTGTGGGGCAAATGGTGAGTTAGGAAGGCCATGCTAGCTTGGCCCCCACACAGGGATGCTAAGCCAAGAGCCAGGTGGGAGTAAAGGAATCTCAAGGAGAAGAGGGGAGAAGAGGAAGAAGTAGGGAGTGCTTCCTTATTCATCTATTATTAAGTCAAGGCGTGGGGCAGGCAGGTGGGCAGTTCCTAACCCCACATGCCTAAGTGTGTGGACCAAATAAATAGCAAAGGGAGAGAATGAGCAAGCAAGCTGATCCCCTCCTTCCCAGATCATCCCTGCCCTGCCTCCTAGCCAGAGATCACCCTGCACACCCCTTCCCCACCTGCCTCCACTCACCCAGTGCCTCAGAGGCCCAGGGGACATGAGACTCCAGATCAGACAGAAGCTGGGGTAGCTCAGTGGGCAGGTTGGAACACTGCTTCTGCACATAGAGGACTCCTGGGTGTTGGGCCTGGCCCTCCAGCACATCTAATACATAGCTGAGGGGCAGGCGGCGCTCGGCAGGCATTACAAAGCGGTCCCCTCGAACAGCATCCGCATAACCATCTGGAGTCACAGCCACACTCACCTCTGTGGAACCCACTGTGGCTCTGGAGGAATGGATACTCAGTTCATGCCCAGTTGTCAGTAATCACTGTCCACCCACCAACCCAGGGAGGCTCCCACCTTAAGTAGGGGAGGGACCACTTCTGGAGGGCTGGCCAGTGCTGCAGGGCATTTCGAATAATGCAGGGCCTGTTGGAACACACCCAGTCCCTGTAGAAGCTGAGTGGAGTAGGGGGCTCATCCAGGTAAGGCACATCAAGAGGCACACTGAGCTCTGAGAGAAAGAAGGAAAAGGGGGGGCGGTGCTGAAGGCAGGAGCACTCAGTCTTTGCCCTATTACCTACATAAGAAATACCCTCCCTGGGAAGGCCATACTATGTCACTGGGCAATGCCACTGGTGACAATGGGACCCTGGACAACCAGGAATAGAAGAGTGAGAAGCCGAAGTGAGAAAGCAAAATGTACACATGACCACACCAAGATGGGCCACCAGGGGTTGCTGTTCAGTCCATAACCCAAATCCTCCATGGGTCTATGTCTGGGCTGTACACAGTGGACACTCGGCTTCTCCATACTGGAGGGCCAATCTTCCAGCATCTGTTAGGAAAAGGAGCCACTGAATTGGTGGTGGGAGGTCTAGAATAAGTCGGGGAGAGGGCAGAGGGCCAAGGCCCAAGGCCCAATGCCCAAGGCCATGGGCTGATCTGGGTGGGATGAGGTTCTAGAAAGACCACTCCAAAAGTGATACACACTGAGCACCTGGAATGTGCTCACACTTGGCCTGGTCAGTGTGGATATCAAAGGATGCTACAATCATAATCTCAAGCCTCTTACAATCTACCTGGGGAGACAAGGTACCAAATGAAAATACTAGAAGAAATAAGGGCAAAACTGTGTTTTGGGTCTCAGTGAACAGCAGCAGCATTCTTAGATGCCCAGGGCCACCATGTGTATTTGGGTAGCTCATGCAGTGTACGACCCGTGTGGATGTCTACACAGTGGTCCTACTTCATCCTTAAATGCAATCTATTATTTATGACTCATCCTCAGTTGTTCCTGTCATCCTACCAACTGCTTCTCAAAGCCACCATCTCTTTTTTTCCCTGAGGACTTGGGGTCCTCATTAAAATGTTACAATATTGAGGTTTCCTTCCCTAACCACCTTTTTTTTTCTTTTTGCAGTACTAAGGATTGAACTCATGGGTGCTCCACCACTGAGTCCTTTTGACTATTTTATTCATTCATTTATTATTATTGTTATTATTTTATTTAATTAATTTATTTAGCAGTCCTAGGGATTGAACTCAGGGCCTCAAGCATGCTAAGCAAGTGCTCTACCACTGAGCTACACCTCTAGCCCTGCTTTTAGACAGGGTCTTACTAAGTTGCTAAGACTGGCCTTGGACTTGAAATCCTCCTGCCTCAGCATCCTGAGTTGCTGGGCTGACTACTCTTTAAAATTGTAATCTGTTCCCAATTCTTATGTCTCTTATTTTTTCTTCTTAGCATTTATCACCATATGACATGCTATATATTTCACTTATTTAAATTGTTTATGGGTCTTTCTCCCTCACCAGACTGAAAGCTCCATGAGGGTAGGGCGTTTGTCTTGTTCACTGATGCATCCCTAGAACAGTATCTAGCACAGAATAGGTGCTCAGTAAATATTTGCTTAATAATTGAATGAAAGTCTCCAATATCTTGGCTGGATGGTTTCTGCACTGAAACCATCCAACCATTCAATTGTTTTTTCTGGCTTAATTCTACTCCCTTTCAGAGTATCCAACATCTGGCCCCAGTTATTTGAAAATACAATTTCAACTCCTCACCCCCCTAGTAAAGAATCTTTTGATGGCTTACCTCTACTCCTTACAGAATAGTCTGCCTCTGGCATGCATTCAAGGTGCTCCACCATCAGGCCCAACCTACTTTTCCAGTTTGATTTGCTCCTGACTCCTGCCTTCCCCTTACCACATATCCTCTACTCCGCAGTGCCAGACTTATTCCTGCTGCGTGCTCAGACAGGAATGTCTTTCTCCTGATTTTTACAAGGACACAGGGCTTTGCTTTGTTACTTTCGTCCTCCTTGGTCCCAGTCAGTGGTTACTACAACCTGCTCAAATGGCCATGGTATTCATTTTCACCTCTAAGGTCATGCTCCACCTCTCATGCTGTGTCTTTGTGCTAGTCATCCTTGCCTTGCAATCAGTCAGAAAGCACATGTCTTGAGATCAGAAGCTGAAACTGAATGAGAAGCCCTGGTGGGCCCAGGAAAAATGAAAATGAAAAACCTGGCATGTGTGTTTATTTTTCCTGGGTGGGGACAAGATGGGATCTGCCATATCCCAAACAGTTACCTTAGGAGATAGGCTGAGCCTCAGTACATCTCCTTATTGAGCTCACTGGTATTATTTTTCCCCCCTGCTGTTTCGGGAATTGAACTAGGGCCTCATTCATGCCAGGCAAGCACTCTACCACTAAGCTACACCCCCAGCCATGGGATTCATAGAACATGTGGAAACTGCCGGGTTTTTTGTTTTTTCCATTCTTCGGATTTTCTACAATTACATCAATTTTATTTGCTTATCATTCCTTTACAAAATGGCTACTTTTCTCTCCTGGTGCTTCAAGGAGAGGATTTCAAAGGGATCCAAACAATTCCTTTGACCCAACAATTCTAAGAATTTAACCAACAAAAACATTCGCGCATGCGCACAAAGACGACTCCAGGCACTGTTCCCTAATGCACCAAGTACTCACCCCGTTAAGGAGCTGCTGGCCCTGGTACTTTTCTTCTAACCTAATTGAACTATATGATTTCCATGTTTAGTGTGGTTGTCTACTCACTTAGAAAGTAAGCTCCAAGAGCTTGTTTTGTTTGTTCAATGATGTATCTCAAATACACTAAACAGAGCCTAGCACATGGAGGCGCTTAAAAAAATTGTTAAATGAACACGCAAGTATTAGCTGTAGAATTATTGAAAACAATAGACTGGAAATGACTGACATGCCTATCAATAGTGGGCTGAGGACAGGCGTGGTGGCGCACGTCTGTAATCCAAGCGACTTGGGAGGCTGAGTCAGGAGGATCGCGAGTTCAAAAGCCAGCCTCAGCAACTTAGCGAGGCCCTAAGCAACTCAGTGAGACCCTGTCTCTAAATAAAATACAAAATAGGGCTGGGGATGTGGCTCAGTGGCCAAGTGTCCCTGAGTTCAATCCCTGGTTCCAAAAAAAAAAAAAAAAAAAAAAA
>JAJEJO010036996.1:0-12780 GCA_020662805.1 Glaucomys volans
TTTTTTTTTTTTTTTTTTTTTTGTACCAGGGATTGAACTCAGAGGTGCTAAACCACTGAGCCACCACATCCCCAGCCCTTTTTATTTTTTATTTCAGACAGGGTCTTGCTACATTGCTTAGGCCCTCACTAAATTGCTAAGGCTGACTCTGAACTTGAAATCCTCCTGCCTCAGCCTCCCTAGCCACTAAGATTACAGGCATGTGCCACCATGCCTAACTTTTGCCAATTTATTTTTAATTTAATAACTTTGCACTTGGTTCCAGGGTTAAAAAGTCAATATAGTAGGCTCGAAACCACACAATCAAAGGCATTTAATTTGTATCAGTTATCTAATTAATATTCTCCCACTGTTTTCAGTGGAGCACACCTGGAATCTCTGCAACTCCAGTGGCTGAGGCAGGAGGATGGCAAATTGGAGGCCAGCCTGGCCAACCCTGTCTCAAAATAAAAAATAAAAATGGCTGGAGATATGGCTTAGTGGTAGAGCAACCCTGAGTTCAATACCTAGTACTAAAAATAAACATAACATATAAATAAAATAATAAATGTAATATATGAATAAAAGTTATATATGTATGTATATGTATATATATATAAAATCTACAGAACTTCCAACTGACTCAGAGCTCTTCCCTACCCTCACCCCAAAATCTCATCCCCAAATCTCTTTCCCCATCAGTGTTCATGGCAACACTCGAGCTGTGTTCACATGCCCTAAGAACTAGCGTGTAAGAATATAGGGGAAAAATAAAAGGTTAGGGAAAGCTTGTGGGCGGTGAGAGGGGATTGAAATTGCTGATAAGGGGAACTCTCCCATGGGTAACATTTGAACAGATTCCTGAGGAAGCGGTCCACCGGCAATCTGGGGAAAAGCGGTCCAGATGGAGGCGCTCAATCAATGAAATTGTCCCTTGCCCTGTATGTTTCATAGCTGCGCAACGGTGTCCAGGAAAAAGAAAACCAAGAATGAAAAATTATGCAAGAACGGAAAAAAGCTTTAGCAGTTTCAGGCTTTACCTTAACCTGTGGCACCAGGATGCACCTCCCAGGGCCAACTCAGGAACCGCATTGCCCATCTGAGGGAAGACGTTCTCAGGTGTTTGGAATCACACCGAGCAGACTTCCCCAGTCTCAGACTCCACTCTTTAGACAAGAATCCTGCCCCCACCACGTGCTCATGCCCTCACCAAGTGCGGATGCCTCCACCTGCAGTTCCCAAAGCTCGCGTCGCCCAACCCTTAAACACAAATGGGCGTCCTATTCTATCCCCGCCCCTAACCTGCTCAGTGTAGGGAGTGGCCCCGCCCCTAGACCCAAGACTCCGCCCTCTGCTATGATTGGGTTGAGTCGGAGACCTCATTTTCCAATTGGTGGTAGTTTGCGCCTACTTCCCGCGCGGCAAGGTAACCCGGAAGTGATTCCGAGACCGCGGGCCGCGTGGATTCGTCTTTGGGACTAGGTTCCTGGGGTTGCTGCAGCATGACCAAAATAAAGGCAGACCCGGATGGACCCGAGGCTCCGGCGGAGGCGTGCTGCGGGGAGCGCACGTACCATGAGCTGTTGGTCAATCTGAACCCTATCGCGCAGCCTCTGGCTTCTCGCAAACTGACGCGGAAACTCTACAAATGCATTAAGAAAGGTGTGGTGAGCGCCGGCGTGACCCGGGTAGGGGGCGCGAGCGGCTGGGCGAAGCACTGACTGACTTCTGTCGTTGCAGCGGTGAAGCAGAAGCAGATTCGGCGCGGGGTTAAGGAGGTTCAGAAATTTGTCAACAAAGGCGAGAAAGGGTAAGAATCCTCCCTCCGCCCAATTTTGCATATCTAAATGGTAACGTGGGAATGAATGCCTGCTACTTAATAGGTATTCGGTATAGGTCGGGTTAACTCTGGCCTAGCCTCATAAACAGCCAAGCAATCTGTAAACTCCCTTCAACATGGATACTGACACATCACTTGAGAACTCAGTGAATTCGAAAGGGAAGACAGTAAGTCAGCGCTCTTAGGACCTTAGCTTCATTCATTAGATAGACTGAGTCTGCGGGTTTTCAGGTACTGTGCTGTGGGAAGACAGTGACATCGATCATATAATCACACACAAAAATAATTACAAGTTGGGGATAAATAGCCATGGAGGAAAAGTACAAGCTGCAGTTAGAATGACTTCATTATTCTGTTTCTTTCTTTTCTGGAGTTAATCAGAATTTAAAAGCGCATATATACATATGTTGTTTTTGTTGTTGTTGTTTTTTAACTGGGGATTGAACTCAGGGACGCTCAACTACTGAGCCACCTCCTCAGCCCTATTTTGTATTTTATTTTGAGACAGGGTCTCACTGAGTTGCTTAGCACCTTGCTTTTGCTGCTGGCTTTGAACTCTCTTGTCTCAGCCTCCCCAACCACTGGGATTATAGGTACGCCCCCATCATGCCTGGCTTATTTTTATTTCCTGTTTTTCCCATTCAGGCCAGACAGTACCTTGAGAACAGGACATTTTTACTGTTTTATGAAAAGGTCTCTGGTTCACTGTAGGTGCTCAAAAGATAATGTTGATTTCCCTGGTAGAGCACTTGCCTAGCATTTGTGAGACCCTGGGTTTGATCCCCAGCACTGCAAAGAGAATGTGTGTTGGGATTTGATGCTCACTGGAGAGTCTGACCTAATAGTTGATGTGGGGATTCATGAGGGAAACCGTCCCTGAGCAGTCCCATTTGTGCTGAGATCTAACAACACAAGGATTGATTTGGGGAAGCAGGATCCTACCAGATGAAAGTGCGGATCCCAGGGCAGGAGTGTAGTGCTGGACCTCCTCATGGTGCCTTGTGAGCTATGGCAAGTTTATCTTTTGTTCTTAGAACTTTGGGAGGCCACTGAAGGTTAAAGGCAGGAAGAAACAGAATTATGTTTACACCTTAAGATTTTTCTGGCAATTGAAGAAAGGACTAAGAGGCAAGATATGAGAAAATCCAGTTAGGCAACAACTGCTGTCCAGGAAAAGTGGTGAGGAAAGATAGAGAACACATTAAGATAGGGAGAATAAAGTGGTATGGATGATTTCATACCCAGCCAAATGGATAGAGGGCCCATGTTCTGAGGTTGTAAACAGTGGAGGACCAGGTTTGTGTGAAAAGATCACAGTTTGATTTTAGACAACATGTGTTTAGTGCATGGAAGAGAGAAGGCCAAGCAGGAGAGAATAGATTTAGGAGTGACTAGTGCACTTGACACCAGGGCAGTGGATCAGATCAGCCAGAGAGAAAGTACTGAGAAAAGAAAGCAGCCACAAACCAGGCTGTGAGGAGCACCAACAGTTAAAGGCTGCTTAAAGAAGGGCCTGGAGCCTAGTGCAGTAGTGCATGCCTATAATTCCAGGAGCTCAGGAGGCTGAGGCAGGAGGATTATAAGTTCAAAACCAACCTCAGCAACTTAGTGATACCATATCTCTAAATGAAATATAAAAGGGGCTAGGGATGTGGCTCAGTGGTTATGTGCCCCTGGGTTCAGACCCTAGTACCAAAAATATAAAAAGAGAAAAGCCTGCAGCTGGACAGCTGGGCATGGTGGGACTGAGGCAAGAAGACTACAAGTTTGAGGCCAGCCTCAGCAACTTAGCAAGACCCCGTCCCAAAAATAAAATAAAAAGGTCTGGAGATATACCTCAGAGGTAAAGTGCCTCTGGGCTTGATATCTAGTACCAATAATAGTAATAATAAAGAGGAACCTGCAGAGGATATAACCGTAGTCAAAAGGAAACTAGGAGTGTGGAAGCAGGGCTATGAACAAAGGGCTTCTTCATCTGCCTGTCATACACCCTTGGAGAACACTCTTCCTTCTGTGTCTTCAGGCCTTCTGAGGCTCTTGCCCCAAGCCTTGGTAGCTAGGAGCCATAGCAGAGGATTATCTGGCAAACTTTTTCCCTTTTGAGACAGAGCCCATGCTTCTTAGCCTGTCTCTCAAGAACCATAGGTGGGAATCTCTTCAACTTTGTCTACCCTTTTTCCTGTCCTAGATTACAAAGATATCTCAGGCTCCCAACAACCAGCTCCTGTGTATCTGGTATTGGTCTGATTCCCTCAGCCTTAGACTTTCCACACTGCCTGCCCTTCCATGGGCTGCCTGACATTGTTGAGCTGTCCATTCAAGTATCTTGCTTAGTTGGAGCCTCAGAGCTGAGTTTGTCTTCTTTGGCATTTCTCCAATACCTCATCTATCCTAGCACTGTACCACTTGTCGTACTTGATGGCATTTACTTGCTCTCAAGAAGTAGAGTTCACCTCCCCACATGAATGCATCTGCCCAACAACCCTGTACCCCCTCAGAGGTTAGCAGACCCACATTAGTAACTGTGGACTCCTAGGGGTGGGACATCTTATCTCTATACTCCCAAGAGTATACTCTATACCTCCCAGAGGTGGCACTTAGGACTGAAAGAAGAGAGCAAGCTAGAAATGATGGTTTCTCTCATTTCAGGATCATGGTTTTGGCAGGAGATACATTACCAATTGAGGTATACTGCCATCTGCCAGTTATGTGTGAGGACCGGAATTTGCCTTATGTCTACATCCCCTCCAAGACGGTAAGGAGCACCACCACACACACCTTGGTCAATCCTGGGGAGGGATTCTGGAATGCAGTCTGCAGCAGCAGGCCAAAAGGGAAAGAACTCAATATTCCTAAGTATTAAGACATGTCTGGGTGGCTTCTTGGTATGTTGCTTCTTAGTTGTGGGACTGCAGATCATTTACATTACTACGCTTTTTTTTTTTTTTTTTTTTTTGTGACAGGGTCACCTTATGTTACCCAGGCTGACCCAGAACTCCTGGGCTCAAGCAATTCTGTTGCTTCAGCCTCCCAAGTAGCTGGGACTATAGGTGTGTGCCATCATGCCTAGAGGGTTTCCTATGAACCATGAGAATGAAAGCAGATGTACATAAAAGTGCCTGTAAACTTTGCTGCATCCATGTTAGTTGTTAGGTGGATTCATGATCAGAGTGGGTGTTTTTGGAACCTGTATCTGTCCTTGTCCTGCCATAGCAGAGACTAGGTATACGACACAGGGTATGAGGGATGGCAGGGACTTAGCATAGGCTCCATCATGCTTATGGGGACAGCACCTGCAAGGCTGGAGCCCTTTCATAGTAGCTATGTTGGATGTAAGCCTGGTGTTGCTGGACCAGGGCTGACCTTGAACTTGCAATCCTCCTGCCTTGGCCCTAAGCCTCCAGAGTAGCTGGGATTACAGGTGTATACCACTGCACTTGACTAGAAATGTTTTTTAAAAACAATGTGTACTCAATAGAACACAGTTGTGGGCCAGATTAGGCTAGTGGGTCATCTGGATGCTACTCTGGCATATGGGCTGTGTGGCCTTTTTTCCAAATAACCTTTCTGTTACTCCTCTTTAAAGGACCTGGGTGCAGCTGCCGGCTCTAAGCGCCCCACCTGTGTGATAATGGTCAAGCCCCACGAAGAATACCAGGAGGCCTATGATGAGTGCTTGGAGGAAGTGCAAGCCCTGCCACCACCTTTGTAAAGGACTTGGGCAGCAACCCAGGCACCTCCTGCAAAAGCTGCTAAGCTGGTGGCAGGATGACTGCCCACCCTCACAGCATCTCCCCAATTCCATGAGGCACTGATTCTTCCCAGCTGTTTGTGGAAGGTAGAGCCAGCATCTTCTCCATCGGTGCCACTTCCTGTTGAGCTTCAATGAAGACAGTTCCAAGAATATGGGGTGGGAGAAGTAAATGCTAAGACTAAAATATGATGAGTCTGTGGGTGGTTTTTTTTTTTTTTTTTTTTAAAAGCAGCAGCAACTGGTGTGCCAAGGAGTTGGTAGGTGGGAAAGTGGAAGCAGCAGCCCTTCTCACCAGAGAACCCAAAGGATATTCAGTGCTAATGCTTGGTCACCCAGGGCCCATGCTTTGGTTTAAGCTGAGAAATGATATTTTTTTGGTAGTATGGAAGATTGAACCCAGGAGTACTCAACCACTAAACCACAGCCTGAGCCCTTTTAATAGGGTCTAAATGCTGAAGCTGATGTCAAACTTGTGATCCTCTTGCCTCAGACTCCTGAGAAGCTGAGATTACAGGCATGCACCACAGTGTCCAGCTTGAGAACTGATTCTCCTGTGCACACCAGAGCTTTCAACTCCCACTTTGAGGAGAGGAGTAGGCTTTGAGATGAGGCAGCAGGGCCTGCAGCCACTACACAAGAGACAATCCCATTCCTCTTTTCTTCCAAGAGCATTAAAACCACTGTGGAAGTTGGGCACTGTAGCATACACCTGTAATCTCAGCAACTTAATGGGGAAAAAACATTGAAAACTTATTGGGGAAAAACAGTAAACTTTTTTTTTCCTTATACAGGAGATTGAATTCCGGGACAGACACTCTACCACTAAGTTACATCCCAGTCTTTTTTATTTTTGAGACAGGGTCTTGCTAAGTTGCTGAGACTGGCCTAGAACTTGGGATCCTCCTCCCTCAGCCTCCCAAGCCACTGGGATTACAGGCATGCTCCACAGCAGCTGGCTAGTAAGTTTTAAATAGTATGAAACTAAATGCAAACCCCAGACCAGTCTCCTTAACATAATGGCCCTAGCAAACACTGTAGACCTAAGGTCCCTCCCTGTCTAATACCGCCCCCCCACTGCCACCCCAGGATTTAGTACACATAGCAACCAATCTCCAGCCACCCTGGGATAATCTGCAAAGAACTTACACTTGGGTCAAGAGCTGTTGAAACTCCTAGTTTTCATCTTAAATCTCACACTGATTTCTAGCAGGATTTTATACATGTACATATAAAAGTGCCTTGCCCAGGGTTGCACATCTCCCACATTTTCCCCCCAGTCAGATGCCAGGTGACCTGGCTGACCTTGACTCTGTTAGCAGCCACCAGGCCATGCCCAGTATATATGTGCAGCAGGTGCATAATTGTCAGTGAAACCCAAGACTTTGGCCAGAAGTAAGGAGAAGGGCTATGAATATATTTGCTCAAAGTTATAAAACAACAGCATTCAGTTCTAACGTGGACTATTTACAGTGGGGAATGGATATACAGTTGAGGCTGTACAGTGGGAGGAGCTGGACCACAGCTGGACCACCCCCCAGGGCTGAGATGCAAGAGTGAACACAGCCTTGGCATGACAGTTAAGAGACATGGCTGAGGACAGGGGTAGAAAGATTGTTGCTCATGGCCAAGGCCTTTGCTCCTCTGTCAGTCGCTAAGTCAAAGGCAAATATAATCAGCAAGAGTACAGAGGCCAGCATCTCCCTTACAGCCAAGGAGCCAGCTGCCCAGTGTGGGTGTTAACCTCCTTTCTTGGCCTCTGCCAAAAATCTGGTCAAACTCCACCCCATGGTAGTGTTCCTCAGCCAGTTCCTCTGACATGAATCACAATCCACTAAAGCCACTGGTCCCTCTGCCCCCAGACAGACTGAGGCTCATGGGGTAAAACCCCTTCCAACAAAGTTCCTTCCAGGCAGCAATCAGAATATGATACGTTTCCCATCTGCTGGGTTCTGCTCCATGGGACAATAAGGACATTTCAACCTGCAAAGGGAGAACCAAGAACATCTCAGGAGCAGACAGCAGAAGAGCCTAGTCAAGACAGAATAAGGCAAGGGGGACTTACTTTCCTCCATTAATGAGCTTGTTGAGTGCGTCTCGGGAGATGACATGGCCACAGATGAGCTTGATGGGAGGGTTGGAATCCGACGTCTGCTGGCGGAGGATGGGGCAAGCAAACACCGAGTGGTACCAGCACTTCATGCCTAGTTCAATCTCAATCTGGGGAGGATGACAAAGGAGTGACTTCCATTTCCTGTCCTGGCTGTCTTCTCCAGTGCCTGCCTTCTGCTAACACCTCCCACTACCAGGCCTCACCGGCAACTCGTCCTTGTGACTCCAGACCCCAGTGCACTGCCTCTGCTCAATCACAGCTTTGATGTTCATCAGCACGGGCAGCGCCACACAGCCAGAGGCAAAGCTGCAGAATAAAGAGCAGGGGCTGGAGGAGCTCAGACCACAGAGACCTGGCCAACAGATAAAAGAACTAGTGCAGCATGTCTTTGGCAAGGGACTTGACTCAGAATTCTAAACTACTGAGAGATCAAATCAGTCCTTGAAAATCCCTCAGAGGGCTCATAAAATGTTATATATGTAAACAAGTATGTCTAACTCTAGAGTTACTCTAATGTACCCCAAAGTTGGAGAACCTAGAAGAAAGACAAAAAGAAGCTCCAGGGCAGGTATCTGCTCATCCAAACCAATGAAAAGACAGTGTGCTACTGCACACCTGTAATCCCAGCAACTTGGGAGACTAAAGCAGGAGGATCCTAAGTTTGAGGCCAGCTTGGGCAATGTAGCAAGATCCTGTCTCAAAAAATAAAAATGGCTGGGGATGAAGCTCATGGTAGAGAGCACCTGAGTTCAATCCCCAGTAACACACACTCACAAAAAAATTGCTTGGTGTGACCGGGGGACAGTGGTCAATTTGGAAGGGCCCCAGCCCACTTATAGGATCTATCCTGCTCTCTTGTCATAGTACACCAGTACGATACTGGCTATCATAGGATACTTAAAAATGAGGGAAGGGGATTCAGTTCTCAAGATCATTGCTGGGGGTAGGGAGCGCACTGGTTGGGAACCTGGATGATAAGCTCTAGAAATGCACAGGGCAGTGCTGCACAACAACACAGGTCAAAAGGCCAGTTGGTGTTCTTGCCAGGAAATAGCATTCTTTTTTTTCTATATTCCAGATCTGATATTTGCGGTGCTGGGGATTGAACCCAGGGCCTTGTGCTTGCAAGGCAGGCACTCTATAACTGAGCTATATCCCCAGCCCAGGAAATAGCATTCTATAATCCAAATCTATGGTAACAAAGTAGATGAGAGTGGAGTCAGTCTTCCACATTGGAGAAGGGTATAAGACTCCATAACCAGTCTAAATAAAATGCAATGTGAAGCTAGGCAGTGGGGTACACACCTATAATCCCAGATACTTGGGAGGCTAAGGCAGGAGGATCACTCTGGAGGTTAGCTTTAGCAACTTAGCAAGACACTGTCTCAAAATTTAAAAATTAAAAGAAATGGGGATGTAACTCAGTGGTAAAGCACCCCCCAGGGTTCAATCCTCAGTTAAAAAAATTAAGAGGGCTGGGGATATAGCTCAGTTGGTAGAGTGCCTGTCTTGCAAGCACAAGGCCCTGGGTTCAATCCCCAGCACCACAAAACAAATAAATAAATAAGAGTTGGGGATGTAGCTCAGTGGTAGAGCACCCCTGGGTTGAATCTCCAGTACTACAAAAAAACAATGTGATAGCTGTCCACTGTGGTGGAGTGTGGCTCTGGTCAGTTCAAATGCCCTGTATTCTCTGTGAAGCTTGCTAATTCCATGGTGAACAGCCTTTTCCTCACCTGTAAAATGAGAATAACAGTACCTCTAATTCCCATGGTGATTGTGAAGCTGGGAGAGAAGAATATTACTGTGAAGGAGAATTCTAAGCAACAGCTCTAAATTCACATTACTCAATCACTCAAGTCTCCCCTGAGGGAAGTGGTTGTTTGAGAGAAAAGACCAAAAAGACAGAGGGCTGCACAAAAGGCATGGATTTGTTTCCATTGGGAGGGGCTTGCCATAATCTAGGGGTGATGTGCAGGAGAGGCAGGGCCCTCTATTTTAACTGAAAAAACAGGTAATTTCTGCCTCAAAAGGATGATTTGGTGAAAGCACCAAGCAGCATCCCAGTAAGTGGCAGTACCCTGGCAAAAATCATGTTTCCCTCCAAGCCCTCCCACTTATGCAGCATAAGTCATACCTGACACTGAGGGGGGACTCCACCGAGAGCCCCAGCAGGGAACAAGCATCCCGGGTAAAGGTCTCACAGATCTCTGCCCAGTGGCTGCTGTCCAGGAGGTGGCAGTAGGGTGACTTCTCCAAACCCAGCCGCAGGTACACAAGGCTGCCCATCATCACCTGAATCTCTACAAGGCAATCAAGCAATAGTTCAGGGGGTGCAGGGGCTCCAGGTCCATCCTCCAAGGGGGTGCAGCAGGACTGAGAAGCACAATTCTGTGAGCCCCACTGAGCACTGCAGCTCCCTGGCCCCTTGACAGACTGAGCAGGAACTGAAACACCTCAGCTCTAAAACCAGCTGGAGGGGAGAGTCTGGGCTGCTACCATAGAACAAAGATAGGTCTTGCCAACATGGAATTAGGAGGAAGGTGAGTCCCTTTCCAGTCCTCTTTCCATCCTTCTGATTGCATCAATAGCAAATCTCCACTTAGCACAAAATGTGTCCACTCACCATCTCTAATCTCCCTTTTAACAAGAGTAGATCCCAGGTTTGACGCTTTCAGCAGGCAGTAGTAAGTAACTAGTGAAAATTTAAAATTATTGCTTGTGGGCTGGGAATGTAGCTCAGTGGTAGAGTGCTTGCCTAGCATGTGTATGGCCCTGAGTTCATCCCTAGTAGCAAAGTATGGGTTACTATAGTGAGCATCTCAAAGGCAACACTCAAAAGGACAGACTTAGAAATGCAAATATGAAGGAAGGGGATTCAGGAAGGACATGCTCAGAGGAGCACGCTCAGAGGAAGAGGTGCTCAAGTGAGTCTCACTAAAATAAACAAGGCCCTTCTAGGTAGGCAGAGACACACGTGAGGCAGAGGGAGCAGCATGAGGGCAAGGCATGCTCTGGATGTAGGTATGGTACACAGCAGGAATTGGTGACTCCATGTGTCTGAGATGATAATATAAAGATCTGGCAGATGTAGATGAAGATGAAGAAGAACACTGAGTGTGGACCTTACCTCAGAGGCAATAAGGGGTTAGAGAAGTTTTCAGGCTGGGGAGAGGCCATCTGAGTAACAGCCCCATGTGGGCACAGGGACTGGCAAACTGACACATCCAGACACCTGCTGGAGCCTAGCAGCTGGACCCCAGCAGCACCACCCTCTGTCTCAGAACGTACCCCGCTGGTGCAGCCGAGCAAAGGGCTGGAAGTGCCGGGCATAGCTAAGGGCCTCCAGCTGCTTCTCAGGGCCACCTGTGAGGAGGCGGATAAAGTGCAGTCGGTGCAGCTTGAACTCCAGGGAGCTGTTGAGCTCTAGTAGGCGCTGCCTATGGGAGACAGCCCATCTGGGAAGAAAGGAGCCAGGTTAATAGGGGCTAGAGAAGGGGCTCTGGCAGAGCCAGGACACGAGAGGAGGGTTCCAAAAGGGTGTGTGAGACACTTCAGATAGGGCTGGAGGCATGTCAAGCACATCTGAGTGAAATGAAGACCATAGACAAGTTTTGCCCCTGAGAAGCTGGGGCAGAGTGCTGCTGGCCCACCCACGGGCCTCCTTACTCAAGTGCAGGCCCCAGGTCTTGCTCATGCAGAGCTTCCAGGATTCGATTCAGCTCCAAGAAGGGCTGCTTGAAATCCAAGTCCACATTCAGTGTTGATTCCTGTGGGGGAGAAAGAGCGATCTCACCACTGGAAGACAGTGTTTCCAAAATTCTGTGAGGCACATAATAAAACTTCATCTGCCAAAAACAGGCTGGAGTGAGGCAGGGTTTGCAAGAAGAGCCATGGTCTCCTGCCAGCCACTTGGGCCCCTCTTGTTCCCATTTCACTTCTGGCGAGGCTGAGTGCCACAGGCTGACCTTCCAGAATGCTGATCACAAACTATTTCCACCATCGGGGTACTGGAGAGAGTCCTCAGGCCTGGCATTGATGAGCTTGATGAGGAAATTCCTTTTCAATCCTCCTAATTACATTAAGGCAAAGACTCCTTGACTTCCACTGCTAATGTGTCTTTAATGCTTAACAAGTGGTACTTTGTCATTTCACTAATCCCCTTTTTAATAAAGGGATATCAAGCCTCAACTTAGCAACCTGGCAACTGTAGAAATCAATAACTTTGTTTTTCATCATATATATTTTTAGAGCTACCTCTTATTTTATGGAAGGGAAATGATTTCTAAAATAAAATTTAAACAATGGCAGGAATTTAATAGGAAGAAAACGATCAGGTAAAAAGCAGAATGAGTAGGTACCCCCAGCCAACCTGATTCCTGGCACAGTCGTTACCTGGCACAGCTCCTCAGCAACGCTGAGCATCCCCTGCTGGTACAAGTGCTCCACAATGGCCAGCTGCAGAATCTGTTGTTGCTTCTCCCGTGAGTCCCACACTGCATCGGAGACCACACCACATATCTCAGAGTCAAAGTTCTGACAAGGAGAGACGGGCCCAGTAAGTTCAGTGCCCATGTCTGCTCTCTTGCCAACCCCAGCACACACAAGCTCCAGGGCATTTCCACCCCTAGTCCTGGGGCTGCCCACATGCTCACCCTGTCAATGGCTTTGCCCACTCGGGACACACTGCTGTGAATGTCCTTGTGGTCTGAAGCCAGTTTCTGGACAGTGTCTTTGATCTTCCGGCAGCACTGGGACATCACCAGGGAGAGGGTGGCTGAGAGAGGGGTCCCTTGAAGTGCTGCAGAGAAACAGTGAAGCAAGTCAGGACACAGAGGCTGCAGCCCTGAGCATCCATTTCTGTAATAGATTGTATTTCTGCTTCCTCTATTCTAAACGCTGGCCTAGATGTAAAGTGCTTGCCTAGTTGCATGAGGCCCTGGCCTCACACCCCAACAGCAGCACAAAAAAAAAAAAAGAAGAAAGAAAGGAAAGAAAGGAAGGAAAGAAAGAAAGGAAGGAAGGAAGGAAGGAAGGAAGGAAGGAAGGAAAGAAAGAAAGAAAGAAAGAAAGAAAGAAAGAAAGAAAGAAAGAAAG
>JAJEJO010037001.1:2466-20794 GCA_020662805.1 Glaucomys volans
GGGGGGGGGGGGGGGGGGGGGGGGGGGTTGGACCTGGTTCCTCCTCCCCCTCGGGAGGGCGAGAGGGCGGGTGCCCCTGAGCCATCTTCTCTCTCCTTCGGCCCCTGGATTTGGAAATGGCTTTTGGCAGAGTTACCTGAGACTTGAGGGATTGGGAGCAGCCTGAGCTGCATTTAAGTCTGGTCTGGTCTTTGCCATCAAACCGGTGCAGCCTCTCCTAGTTCCTGAACTAGAGAATGCGGAATCTGAAAGGCAATGCTTAAGCCATAATTTAAATTTGAATGAAAGGCACCCAATCCAGATGTTTTTTCCCCGCCCACTCCCTGGGGGCATTAATCGACCTTAAAAGTGGGCCATTGTTGATTTACAAAACTTTCTTAAGTTGCATCCATTAACAAAATTCTGTAGTCAGCGGCAAGTTCTTAGAAGTCCTGAAAAGTATTTAAAAAACAAGTTAGAACAGTGGGACACGTGGTTGACTGATTATGTCCCATAGTAGACTGTCCTGAAGAGATGCGACACAGAAAGCAAGGAAAAAACACAGAAAATACAAATGGACACCCAGGGGGCCAGTGGTGAAGGCGACTCTGGATGAGAGTTGGGCCCTTCCCGTGGATCGCTCTAGCTGCAGCAGGCGACACCGAGCCCCGCCGAGCACGGGTGCTGTGCTGTGAGGCAGGCAGGCGACTCACTGAAACAGAATAACAGGTGGCTTCATTTAGAAGGGCCTTCTGAAGACCAACTGGAGTCCCCCCAAGAGTGAGGCTGAGGCACATCTCTCAGGAGCTCCCCTCTACTCAGGGTGGGGGCTCCAAAACAACCGCCACAGGAGGCCAATTTAGGCATGAGAGCTTCGAGAAATTAATCTCGGTGGGACCTCCAGAATGTTGTCCCCAAAGAAAATAAAATCATCCAATCTAATCACGTAAAGCCAAAAGAAGCCTTTATTTTAGCTGGCCAGCGACGATTGCCCTTGCTCCTAAAAGCGGGCAACTGGGAAATTGCAGGCCAGTTCATTTGTTGTCAACTTTTATAGGGTGCGGAAGGGATTAGGGTGGAGATATAGGGAGGGGATTTGGGATTGGAGTGGGCTATAGGGAGGGGAAGGGGTTGGGGCTGGCTATAGGGAGGGGATTGGGATTGGGGTGGTCTATAGGGAGGGGATTTGGGTGGGGCTGACTTTCTCTCCTGAGGGCTCTGGAGAATCATTTTTGGGGTGTATAACACCTAGAAATGTTGTACCCAAAGAAAATAAATTCATCCAAGTCGATCATGTAAAGCCAAAAGAAGCCTTTATTTTTTAAGCTGGCCAGCGACAATCACCCTTATGCCTAAAAGCGGGGTGCCGGGAAATCGGAGGTTCATTTGTTGGTTTGTTGCCAAATTTTATAGGGCGAGGGAAGGGATTAGGGTGGGGCTATAGGGATCGGGAAGAGATTAGGGTTATAGGGAGGGGATTTGGGATTGGGGTGGGGCTAACACTCTGGATCCCACTGGAGAATCTCCCTGGGAACACAACATTTTAATCTGTTTTCTGTTGCTATAACACAACCTGCATCTGGGACTTACCAACACGAATTCCTCTTCTTGTATAACTGCATCTCAGCAATTCAAACAACAAGTCACTGGAGGGAAGACCAATAGTGTCGAGAAAGCGGAATGGGGAGGGTGGGCATGGGGGAGAGGAGAAGGGGACAAACTGGGGACTGAAATGGGGCAAATTATGCTACATGCCTTTTTGGATATCAGATGCACCCCATCAATATGGATGACCACAGTGCACCACAATGTATGTCTTGAACATGGAAAGGCAACCCAGGTCCATTGATGCAGGATGTCTCAGGATCGTTCCAAACAAAACCACATGTGTTTTTCTTTAGTCTTTTTAAAAAGTTTTCTGATTCACTCCTTCTTCCCCACGCCCTTGGTCGTGGAGCCTGGGTCCTCCTCCTGTAGTGCCTCACACTTTGCATGGACTGACAGCTTCCTTAAGTCATTTTTCTTGATTATTGCTCTCCTGAATCACCCGTAGATTGCTACTTAGATCCAAGAGGATATGACCACTATTAGTAGTGGGCAAAGGACCCAGGAGGGTCTCAGGAGAGCAGGCTTCATTACCCCACAGGTGACAGAGGCGGGAGGCACACAGGCCACACAGGGCACAGGGGAAGCACTGAGGTCAGCAGGCAGAAGACAGCACCCAGGGTAGAGAGGCCAGAGGCTGTTGGGGTTCCTAGGCAAGGGCTGGGCTTATGGGCCATGGTTTAGGATGGGCTGGTACTTTGTGTGGAATTGAGCTGTGTTCCTGGATGCCTGTCTCCTGGCCCTGCCTAAGGCAGAGCCAGTCCTGCCTCCTAGGGTGTGGCCAGGGAGGAGACGGCTCTCTGCCAGCAGTGTGCATGTCCCAGGCATGCTCCTGGAGGTGCCCTCTGCCACCTCCAAGCCTTGGCTGGCCCTGTATGGACATGCCCTCCATGACCTGAAAGGCTTTTTTCTTTCCCCAATTATAATGTCAAAACGTCTCAATGTAGAGGTCAAGGCAAGATTACCTTTTGGAACCAGAGAGTTGTCCTCATTCAATTGGAGACCTGAAGAGAACAAAAACTGATCTACCTCCTGAAGACAGGAGAAATTCTGCCAGCTGACCACCCTTACACTCGAACTGCAGTTATATCCTGTCTCCAGCCTGAAACATTAGATATTATATCACCAAGCCTCCGCATCATGTGAACCAAGTCCTTGAAAATGTGAGAAGATGTGATGGGAGGGCAGAGGAAGAATGATGGGAGGGTGGAGGTGGGTGATGGGAGGGTGGAGGAGGGATGATGGGAGGAGGGTGATGGGAGAATGGAGGAGAGTAATGGAATGCAGGAGGAGGGATGATGGGAGAGTGGAGGAGGGTGATGGGAGGGTGGAGGAGGGTGATGGAAAGCAGGAGGAAAGGCACTTAGGAGTGAAGTCCACTCAACTATGCTGTGTGTACACGTGAATACATTATAGTGAATCCCGCTTTTTTAATAATGCACCAATTCAAATCCATTAAATGGATGGGCGTCCAGAGGAGTAGGAGGAGATCCCTGGGGGGAGGAAGGGGGAATTACTCTATGGCATGTGTGAATATGCTACAACGAGTGCCCCATTACATACGTCATTGTAATGCACTAAGCAAAAAAGGTCCTCTCTGCATCATATTTGGTACCTGTGAGATCTCTTTCCAGTCCAGATATTTGCATCACATTTGGGTGTTCTAGGGGAACACAAACCATGGATGAGTTCTCTGAGTGGAGGCTGCAGTTTGTGAGTGGACTCTGAGCTGATTAATTCAAGACCCTCATGACTCCATCTCTAGTGGCAAAGAGAAGACTGAGAGCCCTTGGGTCCTGTGGCACTAGAGACACGTAGATGGTCACTACAGGATGCACCAATCAGACGGGGAAGTAGGAGGGCTGTGGGTGACATGTGGATCTCGGACCTTGTTGCCAAGCTGTCAGGTGACAGTAGTGCCCAAAGGTTTCCTATCAACACATCCTCACCAAGACTTGCTCTCTTTCATCTGAAGTAGCAGCTATTCCATTAGGTGGGTGAAGTTGCATCTCCCTGTGGGTTTTACTTCAGTCTCCTCTATTTCCTCCTACTCCACGGGATGGCTACCCACTCTTCATGGGCTTTTTCTCTGATACAATGCAACTTGTGTACGTTTGCAAGGTTGTCTGTCTATTGAGGTCACACCAAGACTTGTTGCCGAGCGTGATGTTGTAGTTTTATAGATTTAGGTTTCCATTCAAGTATTTAGTGCATTTTTGATTTTGTAGAGATATGAGGTGAGGGCTCAGATGGCTTTACCAAATCCTGGTCTCATGCTGGGAGTGGCTGAATTAAATTCTCACACTCCTAAGTCTGCTGGGATAATGAGAGTTTTCAATGAGAAAAAATAGCCTCCTGAAAGCTAGAATGGGGGACACAATGGAGTACCCTCTGAAGGTGGGGACCCCGAACCCCTGAGTTCTGACCAGTTTTCCACCAGGAGAAGCAAGCTCTCCTTCCCAGTCTGAGGACATACACCCTACATTGCTGAGGACATGGAAGTGGCCTTGCTGGGGCAGTTGCCATGCAGCACCCACGTAAGTGCCCCCAGGACTCTGCCCCTCCATGTTTCCACAGCTCCAGGGGGTCTCTAGCCCCAGCGGGGCCTACAGGTGTGGCAAAAGCCCCACCCACGTGACCCTACAGAGGAGACAAATGAACTGGCAAACTTAAGCAAGCAGGAGTTTGGGAGCATGCACTGGAATGCATATTGAATGTGTATTTATTCATGTACTTCAGTGCTGGGATAGAACCCCAAGCCTCCTGTCTACTGGGTAAGCTCTGCACCACTGAGCTGCACTGCCAATTGAGGGACAGATGTACTGGTGTGGGCTGACTAAGCAGAGATGCTGCATGTGCTGTTGAGGCTGAGGGAGTTAGTTATGGAGGGTCTACCTGTGTGTTTAGTTGACTGGATGAAACTCGGAGCAAAGCCCACCATGCCCAAGCTGGAAGTGCCCACCTTCCTGTCCTGGGTGCATCGTAGGGCGGGACACTACAGGTTTCGGTGCCTGGCATGGGGAGTGTTTGTCACTCTAAGCACCCACCCTGCTCTGCTCTGTGCACTCTGCATCCCTGACTGGGAGGGTCTGGAGGGTCTGGAGGTCATCCTCTTACCTCGACTCTGAGACATGAATTTGAGAAGGAAGGCCCAGGGCCCAGAGGAGCCCGTGGTGTCTGTTGCTTGTGTGTGAACTTATGGTGGGAACAGTGGCCTTTGAGTTCTGGGGCCCAGATGTAATGGGAATAAATGGATCCTGGGGTGGCAGGGGCGGTGCCCACTCCACTCCCCTGGCCAGATGCCTGTGGGTCCTGTGATGGACAGCAGAGGTGAAAAGCCTCCCCAGAGACCTGTGGCATGGGCAGACCATTGTGAAGTTCCAAGGAGTGAGGCAGGTGGGAAGGCTACTGAGGGCTTGTGTGATCTGCGTGAAGGAAATGGGAGAGATGTCATTGTCCATTCTGTCACCTGTGTCACCTGCACCCCAAATGTGGGGGGAGGTGATGAGGAAGGGAAAAGAAGGTGAAAAAATAGGATGAAGCCGGAAGGGTAGGGAAGAGGGTTCCAGGCGGGACTGCCTGATACTGTCATATGAGCCTCTGCCAGACCCAGAAGAGGCAGGGAGACCTCCACAACCTGACACAAAAGGCCTTTCTACCTGGACATCTGCCCAGGTGCTGTCTGCTCAACCTAGGATGGATGCCACTCTTGCTGTAAACCATTGTGACCGAGGATCTTTGCTTCCAAGAGTCAGAAGTAATTCTCTCATTTTTTGTCTTAAGGCATATTCCCTCACCTCCACCACCTTGCATGTGCCCACAGTGTGCTCTGGCATGCACCTTGCCTTGCAGTGCTCTTGGGGGACTCTCTCTCTCTCTCTCTGTCTGTTTGTATTAATGTTGGCACTTGAATAAGAAGAAGATTTCTAATCAGGTGAGCAGACGTCTGAGTTGAATCATTGAAACAGAGGCTGAGGTCCCTCCATCTATTTCCTGTCATAGGCCACATTTCAGATCCAGAAACCCTTGAGTGAAGGGGAGGTCAGTCTGCCTGAGGCAGGACCCAGGACACTACTGGAAAGGTGCACTGCCCATCTGTCTCCCTGGACCATGGCTGGCCATGCTCCCATGTGGCGTCAGCTGCCCCTCACAAACTGGCTGTCACCGGACCCCCCAGGCTGTGAATCTGGATGCCAAGTGCTGTTCCTCCCCAGTGGCAGCAGTGTGGGTGTGGTGGGCCTAAGCAGGCACCCAGGTCCAGTACAGGCCCCAGGGGGACCTGGCCTAAAAGCTGTGGTGCCTACTCCTGCCACCTGAGATCTGAGGTCAGAGTACAGTGGTCCTGGATTGTTTCTGGGTTTCAAGTTGAGGAAGATCCTAGCTGTGTGTCATTACCACCTCTTGTGTTTGTCACCCAGACTGCCTCAGCCTAGTCATTGTCCTCCCTGAGCCAGCGTGTTCCTCTCTGAGGCGTCCCCTTGCAGCAGAGGGGTGTTCCATGGACGACTATTGCTGGGGAGGTGGGGGGCAAGTGATTTTCACCATGGGAGATTTTCATTGTTCCTCCAGTTGCACAAGTGGAAGGTGAAATTGTTGTCTAATTAAGGAGACCAGAGCATCATGTGCATTATTGGGAGTGTTAAGAGTGTTTTTGGAGAAAAGGAAAGTGAGCGACTGTCCTTCAGGTGGGGGTGTCTGCAGGCCCAGATGAGAGGCTGTGCTGCCATGTGGATGTGGTGAGTCCTGCAGGTGCTCTGTGTATGCAGGTTGCTTGTGCAATTGAGGTGGAGGGAAAAGTGCTGATCTGGTGCCTGGACATTGGTCCTAGAGGATGAATCTCAAGGGATGCTTTTATGGTCGCTGGGGAGTTTTTCATTGCTAAGGTTAATCAGCCCAATCCCCTAAGCCTGGAGAGCGAAGGCCACAGCCTTGGCTCTTTAGAAGGACCATCTCATTGAGCAGGTTGCTGAGGTCTCCAAATGTGGGTCAGCCCCTGCCTCTGCTGGCCTCAGCTATACTCTTGATCTCAGATGGACCCAACTGCATCACTTGCATATAGGATTGGCCAATAAGGTAGCATCAGTCAGTCATTCCTCTG
Source organism: Glaucomys volans (assembly GCA_020662805.1). Classification (NCBI taxonomy): domain Eukaryota; kingdom Metazoa; phylum Chordata; class Mammalia; order Rodentia; family Sciuridae; genus Glaucomys; species Glaucomys volans. The sequence goes on from JAJEJO010037001.1 coordinate 9,149, forward strand.
GTGCAGGCTGGCTTTCTGGCCTGGCCTGTCTCTTGTTTCGAGTCCCTTAGGCTAAACCCATTTTCCCATCCTCTTCCACATTGACACAATGACTCATTTTATTCTTAAGAAGGTATGCCACAATCTTTTTTCCTTTACAAAGCAGTGATGACAAGTGTCTCCTTGGTGTCTGCTTCCTTTTTCTCATCCTTTGCGGGGAACACAGCAGTGGCCTAGTCCTTTATAACAGTCTCCCTTTCGTTCTGTATAGAGCAGGCAATAGTGCCTTGAACACTTTCCTCCTTTCAGGATGCATTTGATATAGTCCAATATATGGTGATTACCTGTGTGGAGGCTGGAGCCTACAAGGAGGGCAGAGAAACATGTAGACTCTGGTTTGTGGTCACAGTAACATTGGGACATTTATGGGAAGTCAGGGCAGTTAGTTCTGCAAAGTAGGTGAGAGTTTTCTTTTTCTACCATGGAGTTTACATGCACTTGGACTTGGGGCTGCTGATAAAATCAGATCCGTTCAGATCTCACCATGCAGGGTGCCCAGCAGTATCTGAGTGGGTGTCTTTTGCTGAGAGGTATTTATGTTATGCCGGTAAATCAAGTTGTCCCTAAAGAAGTTTCTACCCCTGTAGCCACATCCCATTCATGCAAAAATTGAAAGCATTCATGTGTGTGTCACACCATGTGCAGGTCTGAGACCACCCTGCCTCCCTGCCTTCAGTTCTGCTGGTCCTATGAACTTGACCCCATCTCTGCTTCCACCACACTGCCATTTATAATGAAACCATGATGTCGATTATCAGGCTGAAATTATGGTTATCCCATAAAGACTTCCCAGGTTTCCCTAGGTGGAGTTTCTTCTGCCTTACGGCTGGTGTCTCAGAATGTCCTCACTAGAAGGAACCCCAACCTCGACCCCTCCTGTATTCAATACAGAAGGCAGTTGCTCAGTGCTGCCCTCAGGCACCAACCTTGGGCCAGGCATTTGCCAGCCTCCTTTAGTGGGTGTTATGGGCTGACTCTTTTCACCTCCCAATTCTCCTGTTGTTTCCCAATCATGAAACCAGCAAAAGTGACTGTGTTTAGGCTTACGTGATCAAGGTTAAAAGAGGTCATTAGGAGCTGAGTCCCTGGTTCTGTTTCCTGGCCACTGTGATCAGGGTCTTTAACGTGCATTTCTGATTGGATCACTCAACATCTGATTGGTTTTCATGTCCAACTCTGCCTCTAGAATGGTCGGTGCCCACCTCCAGGGCCTCCATTCTCCTGGCTCTCCTCCACCCAGGGCAATGCCTGCACAGGGTCCTTTCAGCGGTCTCAGCTCAGTCAGTGCAGAGAGCCTCACGCTCTCTTGATTGCCAAGGCCCTGGCTGAAGGTGCCCCCTGACCTCATGCTGTGGTCACTGAAAGACCAATAGCAGGAGATGCAAGCGGTCCAGTTGGTCTGTTCCTGATAGAGAGGAGAAGAGTAAGGTGGACGGAAGCCTTGGACTCCTGCTGCTCTGGGGTCAATGGGCCTTGATTTCCACAGGTGTGAAATGCTCCTGGTGGACCAGGCTATCTCTGAGAACTCTCCAGGAACAGAAGGGCATGGATCCTCTGTGCAGGCTCAGCAGGGCCATTCCTTGCAATGGGGCATCAGCACCTTGGCGTGGAGCACCCAAGACCTGCACCAAACTCCAGGCTGGGCGGCCACATAGGCCTGGGGCAGTGGGTGTGGAGCAAGGACACAGCACTGACAGCATGAGCACGAGTGTGTGAGGTGCTGGGCTTGTGACCCAGCTCCATTTCACCCATCACAGTGTCTGGTTTCAAAAGTGTCCAAATGAACCAAAAGTTCATGTCCTCTACCTCAAAGATGCAGATGTTAACATGACATCTATAAGTTATTTTTTTAAAGGAAAGTCCTGAAGCCTGTGCTCAATATGAGAAGCAGAGCCTGTGCAAGCACTGCCTGCAGAGTGACGGGGACACAGGAGGGGACCTGAACGATATTGTGCAGAGGAGACAGGGGAGTAGCTCTCGTCCCCTCCAGAGGACAAAGCTAGAGCCCTAAGCAGTGTGCTTCCTGTGGTTCAGTGGGACATTCGGGGACAGCAGGGGCTCCTTGGAGGCAGTGCATGGGCTGCAGGTCCCCCAGGGCTTCAGCTCCTCCCTGGTTTCTGCCTGGAGGTGGGTGGCTCTGCTCTCTGCTCCTTCTAGAAGGTGAGCTGGAGGACTCCATTCCTGACAGGTGTGTACACAGGAGACCTGTGTGTTTCAGGCACAGAGCTGAAGGGCCTGGCAGGGGTCCCTGAGCGTCTTCTGTGTATCCCCTGTGGGCAGCTGCAGTCTCACAGGACAGGTTGGACCTGTCCCCTGTGCCTGCTCAGCCCTGTCCTTTGAATGGGGTGCTCATGGTCCTATTGAGATGGTAAGATGAGCATCAAAACTCTTCAGGCTAAAACAGGTGCTTTAACTTCTTTTGAGTTTGGAATGTAAGAAAGGATGTCTCCTTGTAACTCAGTAATATCACCTTCCCCCTCTGAGGCTGCTTCTCGTCTCTATCCTGATGAACTTTCTTCTCGAGAGGCCAATGCCATGTTACAGACAGGCAGACAAAGATGGGGCTAGTTGGTACAGGGACTCGTGCCTGAGTGGCCTGAGTACCTAGTGGCCCCTCTCCCTGCTGCCCAGGCAGAGTCAGAGAGCCTGGCCACTGCCCACCTCAGGCCCTCAGCCTCAGGTTTTTTCTTGTTTCTTCCATTTAGGACACAGAGCAGCCTGTTCAGGATCCCTTGTCCCCAGCCCTGGGCCAGGCCTGTTAGCAGGTCCCACACTTACCCAGGTCTGTCTGGGAGAAGAAGAAGCAGTGAATCATCTGGGAGAAGAGGAAGCAGAGAGTCAGCAGCAGAATGCAGTGTGGCCTCATGGTGTCAGGCAGGCAGGGCCCAGGGAGCAGGAGAGGAGGAGAGGGTCCCTAGCAGGCTGAGTGAGAGGGTGGCAGTGGCAGGGCTGGGATGCATTTGTAAGGCTGCAGGACTCCTCCTCCTAGAGGATCCGGGGAGGTGTGTCCCTTCAGAGTGCAGGTCTACCAGCTGCCCTTGCTGGTATTTGGCTTGCATGACCCCATCTCCTGTGGGCACTTTGTCTGTGTCTGCCTGAGGATGTGCTTTGCTCAGTTCGACAATCTGTGTCCTAAGCTCCTGCCACCCCAGTGTCCTTCCATGTTCAGGGTTTATGGACTGTTCCTGGCCAGGCAGTTCACAATAGGATCCCTCATGTTATGAAGGGACAGAATTCCTGTGAGAGGAGCCAGCTCCCTGCTTGTGGTCCTGGTGCATGCTTGTGTCAGTCCTTCGTGTATCCCTGTGTCCTTACAGGGTGGTCATGGTTTAATCCCCTCCCAGTGCAAAAACTGAGCAGGTGGCAGGGTTGAAAATTCCTCCTTATTCTGAGGCTCTGGGCATCCCTCCTGATGTAGATCTGTCTCCTTGCAGGAGTAAAAGAAAATTTGATTTTCTTTTGGGACATGTTGAGATTTTGCTTCTGAGGGTCTCTATTTAGTCCCAGTCTGGCTCCACAGGGTCGTTGCACTGAGCCCTACCAGTGGCACCTGCCAGCTGAAGTGTGATCTTAGCTGGTCTCTAAAGATGCCTCACCTGGTCATTTCTTATAGTGTTTTTGAAGACATTTTCTTTATCATCAATCTTTACTGTAATCCCTGGAGTCTCATCAGTGGTCTCACTTGCAAGTAAATAAAGCCTTCTGTGACTAGGATAGCAAGACAGGTGCTTATTAAGAGAAGGTTGAACAGCTCAGAGAATCATTACCGGGGTCTGCAAACGTCCGCCTGAGGATCAGCTTCCAAGACTGGTGTCCACCACTGCCCCCCCACCGTGCCATAGACTCATCTCAGGAGGATTGCTGGGTGCATCACCAAGTGTGGCAGCCAGAACCCACTTAAAAGCATCTGCCAGCACCACCCACAGAAAGCATCTGCACCAAGTCAAGCTCATTGTGGACACCTTCACTGCATCCCTGTCAGCTAGGTACACACACACACACACACACACAACAGGAATATACATACAGGACTGGGGTTGTGGCTGAGTAATAGAGTGCTTGCCCGGCAAGTGTGAGGTCCTGGGATCCATCCTAGCACTGCATATAAATCAATCCATCAATCAATAAATTATATAAAGGTTCATTGACAAATAAAAAATATTAAAAAATGAAATATACATACAGAGAGATGGAGAAACAGACAGATAAAGTAACAGAATAAAGAGAGTCAAAGAGACATACATGCAAGCTGGGCGCTGTGAACCATGCCTGTAATCCCAGTGGCTCCATATGCTGAGGCAGGAGCATGGCGGGTTCAAAGCCAGCCTCAGAATGGGCAAGGCACTAAGCAACTCAATGAGACCCTGTCTCTAAATAAAATACAAAATAGGGCTGGGGATGTGGCTCATGTGCCAAGTGCCCCTGAGTTCAATCTCTGGTTCCAATAAACAAAACAAAGAGGCATACACAGAGAGATAGAGGGATAAAATCAAGGCAAATGAGGAGATAGGACAAGAAAAGACTAGATACAGACAGACAGACCCCTTCCCACTTATGCTGACTGTGACCTCCCTCTCCCTGGAGCCAGGTCCAAGTCTTGATGTTTTGTCTAATGGGAAGAGTCTTGCTCACAAGATCAGCTACAAGGGAGTCTTGAAAGAAAGAACTTTGGATATTCATTCAGCAACTTGGAAGGTCTTATTTGTCTCAATCAAACTCAGAAAAAAAATGTAGGATATTAGGTGACAAAAATGAGAATTTTTCTAATAATCATTTTTTATTATTCTGTTGTTCATTGACCCAACTCGAGGTGTCTGGGTCCCATCCTGTTCCTGGCAGTATTGTGAGATGAGGATACAGTGGGGTCAGCTGCTGACAGTTCCCTGGGAGTGGGACTGGGAGGCTGCTGAGCAGAGGGAGCTGGGAGCAGCTGGGCAGGGGCTCTGGAGTGGCACACAGGGGGCCTCCTGGCAGGTGGTGGGAGGTGACTTAGTCCCAGGAGGTCAGGAGATCTTTGGCACCAGAGCCTTGGCCTGCAACTGACTATGTGTGGGGTCCTGACGGCCAGTGCAGAGGGAATCCAAGGGGGTGAAGGCAGGAACCTAAGGAGGCCTGAGAAGCACAGGGTGCCTGAAGAAAAGGTCAAGGGAGGCTGAGTGAGTCTCAGCTTGGAGTAGTGAGGAGACGCTTCTTGTGGGTCCTTCCTTCCTTCCTTCCTTCTCTCCTCCTTTTGTCCTTCCTCCTTCCCTACCCTCCTTCCTTCCTTCCTTCCTTCCTTTCTTCCTTCCTTCCTTCCTTCCTTCCTTCCTTCCTTCCTTCCTTCCTTCCTTCCTTCCTTCCTTCCATTCTTCCTTCCTTGCTTCCTTGCTTCCTTCCTTGCTTCCTTCCTTCCTTCCGTTATTCCTTCCTTCCTTCCTTCCTCCTTTCCTTGCTTCCATCCTTCCTTCCTTCCCTCCTTCCTTCCTTTCCTCCTTCCTCCCTTCCTCCCTCCCGTCCTTCCTTCCTTCCCCCATACCTCCCTCCCTTCCTTCCTTCCTTCCTTCCTTCCTTCCTTCCTTCCTTCCTTCCTCTCTCACGCCCTCCCTCCCTCTCTCCCTCTCTCCCTTGCTCTCTCTCTCCCTCCTTCCCTTCCTTCCTCCCATTTTTCCTTCCTCTTCCCTCTCCTGGATACTGCACCCCCCCAGGCAGGCAGGTACACTGAGATTAGGGAGCTAGGTGCTCCAGGCATGGCCACAGGTGCTTCAATTCCTAGGTGTTGGCTTTGAGCAATTTTTGTCAACTTTGGCACTCTAGTTTTGCTGCCTCTTACATGGGAACATCATTTTCTCATTTTGCAATCATCCTGTGGGCTAGAAACTTCTCAGAGCACTTTACTGGGTACACCATGAGCTCAGGGTGAGTTTTGGTGTTCAGTGAGTGAGAGGATGCTATGAGCAGCAAATATGTACCTGATTATCAGGAATGGCATTTCTGGTATGAACCTGGAGACATTTTTTAGGCTATGTCTCCAGAATGCCAGCCATGCTGTGACTAATTTGCTGGTTGACTCTCAGCAGGTAACCTCAACTCCAGAGTGGGAGCATGACCCCAAGCGCTCGGTGGTAGATATGGGGGATCTGAGGTTCTTCCCTGGACCCTGGAGAAGACTGAGGTGCTCAGCCACCGCTGATGGCTGACATGCCCAGGCATGGCAAAAGTACAGGAGGCCACCCAGCACTGTGCCCAAGGAGCCACATGCACACTGAGTGCAGCCCTTGCTCATGGGGAAGTGAGGACCCTGGACTGGGGTGAATGTCCTGGCAGGGCACTTGCTGTAGCAAAGGGGTGACCTGGGCTCCCTGAGCAGGGCAGACTGACAGAGCAGCTTGATGATGGCTTTTTCACAGGAAGTGCCCAGGACCCTGCACCCCAGGGATGGGGGACACTGACCTTCCTGGCCTGATGACAATGTCTGAAGAGTGAGCAGAGGCAGGAGGAGGTGTGGGGCAGGTGAGAGTCCAGCAGGTGACAGTGTCTTGGGAGGACATTTCAGACACAAGGAGGACCCAGGCCACAACATGAGGGGTGTGTGTGTGTGTGTGTGTGTATGTGTGTGTGCGCTCTGGCATTTCCGTTTCCCAAGGAGCAGTGTGGGTTCTCTTAGGCAGAATGAAGACTTTGGAAGGTGTCCTCAGAGGAAATCAATGAGGTTGTTGACAGATTCTCTTTGTCCCCCGGAGAGCCAGCTTCTTCTCCTCTCTAGAAGTCTCCTCTTCCTCTTCCAGTTCCTGTAGACAATGAGGAATAGAGAGATTCCCGCCCATGGTCCATTTAGTTCCTTGCTAATAAGGGAACACCTGGCAGTGAATCAGGTGGGCAAGGTGGGGCAATGTGTCAGGGAGGGCTGGAGTGAGTTCCTGGAGGTGGCCCTGGGTCCTGGAGGTCTGCACTCTGCCTCCAGGATAATGGGGCCCTCAGTGTCCACATGAACCTAAAACAATACTGCTTAGGATCAGAAAAGCCTTCAGGAGATGACTCAGGTGCTGCCAGGGCAGTTCAAGAAATGAAACCAAGAATCAATTGGAGGTACAGCTTCAAATTTAAAAGTTTCTGCATAGCAAAGGAAACCATTTAGAGTGTGAAGGGATAGCCTGCAATATGAGGGAAGACCTTTGGCTGCTATTCTTCCACAAAGAGGTTAATATCGACAACTCAGAAAGATCTCAAGAACTTACCAATCTAATGAGTGAATGGGAAAATGAGCTAAACTGATAATTCTCAAATGAAGAAATGCAAATACATGAAGAATGTTCATTATCCTTAGTATTCAGGGAAATGCCAATCCAAACTACACCAGTTAGAATGACACTCATGAATACAAAGAGTAACAAATGCTGGCAAAGTTGTATGGGAAGGGGCACAAGCATTGTTGGTGGGATTGCAAGTGAGTTCAACACTTTGGAAACTAGTTTGAAGATTCCTCAAGACTAGGATAGGAACCACTGTATGACCCAGCTGTCCCGCAGGAGTTATCCAAGAGAGTTACTGAATAGTACGCTGATACTTGCATGCCAATGCTTATGCAGAGTAAGACAAAACAGCCAAGTTATGGAACCAGCCTAGATGTCCCTGGAGAGAGGAATGAATAAAGAAAATGTCTATGTACGTCCTGGAGTTTCAGCCCTAAAGAGGAATAGAATGTTGTCATTTGATGGAAAATGGGTTGAACTGGAGAACATCATGCTAAGTGAAATAAGCCAGACTCAGAAAGTTGAGGGATGAAAGTTTTCTGTCCTGTGCAGAAGCTGGAGAGAATTAGGAATTTTACAAGAGGGTATTTCATGAAAATAGAAGGAAAACAGCAGAGTAGCGGGAGTGGAGTGAGGGGATGGGAGGAGGGCTGGGAAGGTGGAGGAAGTGTGTCATGAACACGCAATACTACCTGCATCCGTGACTTACCACCACAAATTCCACTTCTTGTATAACTGCACCTCACCAATTCACAAAACATGTTACTGGAGGGATGACCAATAGCGTCAACAAAGGAGAATGGGGAGGGTGGGCATGGGGGAGAGGAGAAGGGGACAGTACTGGGGACTGAAATGGGGCAAATTATGCTACATGCCTTTTGAATGTCAGATGCACCCCATCAATATGGATGACCACAGTGCACCACAATGTATGTCTTGAACATGGAAAGGCAACCCAGGTCCATTGATGCAGGATGCCTCAGGATCGTTACAAACAGAACCACATGTGTTTTTCTTCAGTCTTTTTAAAAAGTTCTCTGTGGATCACTCCGTCTTCCCCATGCCCTTGGTCGTGGAGCCTGGGTCCTCCTCCTGTAGTGCCTCACACTTTGCAAGGACTGACAGCTTCCTTAGGCCAATTTTCTTGATTATTGCTCTCCTGAATCACCTGTAGATTGCTACTTAGATCCAAGAGGATAAGAGCAGTATTACTACTGTGCAAAGGACCCAGGAGAGTCTCAGGAGAGCAAGCTTCATTACCCCAAGGGTGACAGAGGCGAGAGGCACACAGGCCACACAGCGCCACAGAGGAACACTGAGGTCAGCAGGCAGAAGACAGCACCCAGGGTAGAGAGGCCAGAGGCTGTTGGGGTTCCTAGGCAAGGGCTGGGCTTAGGGGCCATGGTCTAGGATGGGCTGGTACTTTGTGTGGAATTGAGCTGTGTGCCTGGATGCCTAAGGCAGAGCCAGTCCTGCCTCCTGGAGTGTGGTCAGGGAGGAGAGGGCTCTCTGCCAGCAGTGTGCATGTCCCAGGCATGCTCCTGGAGGCACCCTCTGCCACCTCCAAGCCTTGGCTGGCCCTCTTTGCGCACCCCCTCCATGACCTGAAAGGCTTTTTTCTTTCCCCAATTATAATGTCAAAACGTCTCAATGTAGAGGTCAAGGCAAGATTACCTTTTGGAACCAGAGAGTTGTCCTCATTCAATTGGAGACCTGAAGAGAACAAAAACTGATCTACCTCCTGAAGACAGGAGAAATTCTGCCAGCTGACCACCCTTACACTCGAACTGCAGTTATATCCTGTCTCCAGCCTGAAACATTAGATATTATATCACCAAGCCTCCGCATCATGTGAACCAAGTCCTTGAAAATGTGAGAAGATGTGATGGGAGGGCAGAGGAAGAATGATGGGAGGGTGGAGGTGGGTGATGGGAGGGTGGAGGAGGGATGATGGGAGGAGGGTGATGGGAGAATGGAGGAGAGTAATGGAATGCAGGAGGAGGGATGATGGGAGAGTGGAGGAGGGTGATGGGAGGGTGGAGGAGGGTGATGGAAAGCAGGAGGAAAGGCACTTAGGAGTGAAGTCCACTCAACTATGCTGTGTGTACACGTGAATACATTATAGTGAATCCCGCTTTTTTAATAATGCACCAATTCAAATCCATTAAATGGATGGGCGTCCAGAGGAGTAGGAGGAGATCCCTGGGGGGAGGAAGGGGGAATTACTCTATGGCATGTGTGAATATGCTACAACGAGTGCCCCATTACATACGTCATTGTAATGCACTAAGCAAAAAAGGTCCTCTCTGCATCATATTTGGTACCTGTGAGATCTCTTTCCAGTCCAGATATTTGCATCACATTTGGGTGTTCTAGGGGAACACAAACCATGGATGAGTTCTCTGAGTGGAGGCTGCAGTTTGTGAGTGGACTCTGAGCTGATTAATTCAAGACCCTCATGACTCCATCTCTAGTGGCAAAGAGAAGACTGAGAGCCCTTGGGTCCTGTGGCACTAGAGACACGTAGATGGTCACTACAGGATGCACCAATCAGACGGGGAAGTAGGAGGGCTGTGGGTGACATGTGGATCTCGGACCTTGTTGCCAAGCTGTCAGGTGACAGTAGTGCCCAAAGGTTTCCTATCAACACATCCTCACCAAGACTTGCTCTCTTTCATCTGAAGTAGCAGCTATTCCATTAGGTGGGTGAAGTTGCATCTCCCTGTGGGTTTTACTTCAGTCTCCTCTATTTCCTCCTACTCCACGGGATGGCTACCCACTCTTCATGGGCTTTTTCTCTGATACAATGCAACTTGTGTACGTTTGCAAGGTTGTCTGTCTATTGAGGTCACACCAAGACTTGTTGCCGAGCGTGATGTTGTAGTTTTATAGATTTAGGTTTCCATTCAAGTATTTAGTGCATTTTTGATTTTGTAGAGATATGAGGTGAGGGCTCAGATGGCTTTACCAAATCCTGGTCTCATGCTGGGAGTGGCTGAATTAAATTCTCACACTCCTAAGTCTGCTGGGATAATGAGAGTTTTCAATGAGAAAAAATAGCCTCCTGAAAGCTAGAATGGGGGACACAATGGAGTACCCTCTGAAGGTGGGGACCCCGAACCCCTGAGTTCTGACCAGTTTTCCACCAGGAGAAGCAAGCTCTCCTTCCCAGTCTGAGGACATACACCCTACATTGCTGAGGACATGGAAGTGGCCTTGCTGGGGCAGTTGCCATGCAGCACCCACGTAAGTGCCCCCAGGACTCTGCCCCTCCATGTTTCCACAGCTCCAGGGGGTCTCTAGCCCCAGCGGGGCCTACAGGTGTGGCAAAAGCCCCACCCACGTGACCCTACAGAGGAGACAAATGAACTGGCAAACTTAAGCAAGCAGGAGTTTGGGAGCATGCACTGGAATGCATATTGAATGTGTATTTATTCATGTACTTCAGTGCTGGGATAGAACCCCAAGCCTCCTGTCTACTGGGTAAGCTCAGCACCACTGAGCGGCACTGCCAATTGAGGGACAGATGTACTGGTGTGGGCTGACTAAGCAGAGATGCTGCATGTGCTGTTGAGGCTGAGGGAGTTAGTTATGGAGGGTCTACCTGTGTGTTTAGTTGACTGGATGAAACTCGGAGCAAAGCCCACCATGCCCAAGCTGGAAGTGCCCACCTTCCTGTCCTGGGTGCATCGTAGGGCGGGACACTACAGGTTTCGGTGCCTGGCATGGGGAGTGTTTGTCACTCTAAGCACCCACCCTGCTCTGCTCTGTGCACTCTGCATCCCTGACTGGGAGGGTCTGGAGGGTCTGGAGGTCATCCTCTTACCTCGACTCTGAGACATGAATTTGAGAAGGAAGGCCCAGGGCCCAGAGGAGCCCGTGGTGTCTGTTGCTTGTGTGTGAACTTATGGTGGGAACAGTGGCCTTTGAGTTCTGGGGCCCAGATGTAATGGGAATAAATGGATCCTGGGGTGGCAGGGGCGGTGCCCACTCCACTCCCCTGGCCAGATGCCTGTGGGTCCTGTGATGGACAGCAGAGGTGAAAAGCCTCCCCAGAGACCTGTGGCATGGGCAGACCATTGTGAAGTTCCAAGGAGTGAGGCAGGTGGGAAGGCTACTGAGGGCTTGTGTGATCTGCGTGAAGGAAATGGGAGAGATGTCATTGTCCATTCTGTCACCTGTGTCACCTGCACCCCAAATGTGGGGGGAGGTGATGAGGAAGGGAAAAGAAGGTGAAAAAATAGGATGAAGCCGGAAGGGTAGGGAAGAGGGTTCCAGGCGGGACTGCCTGATACTGTCATATGAGCCTCTGCCAGACCCAGAAGAGGCAGGGAGACCTCCACAACCTGACACAAAAGGCCTTTCTACCTGGACATCT